>JBBPBX010000042.1:132901-171000 GCA_038048925.1 Garcialebias charrua | reverse complement strand
ATATACACCGTATTTTCCTGAATAAAAGTTGCACCGTTATATCGATCGCTTTGTCCAATAATTGCCAAAAAATTGGAAAATTTCATAAACGAGTTGCACCTTGATATAGATCGCACCTACGTCACCGTCAACATAAAGCGTCATCCACCGCTGATGTGACGCGTCACCGCTGAGACAACCCAGAAATGTGGACCAAGTGTTTAGCTCTCGCACAGTGTTATGCACCCTGGGGGTTTTAGCAGTTCAAACATCCTTGCTTTTATTTATCTTGGCTGCAAACTGCTGCAGCCTGTTGGTTCAATAAAGAACTCACCTTTTTTTATTACTCAGCCTGCTTCACTCATGCTTGATTGGGCAGAGCTGCTGTTCACCTGCAGGTCCTGCCTATAAAGCTGACATGCTGTGTTTGGTGCAGGGTGGAGACTCGTACCAAGACAGGCTTGTTGAACGAGTGGTGGCTTATTGAAGTCTTCTGGATGGTGTGAAATTCAGCTGGGGTTCACTGGAACTGCTGAGGTGACAGTGACACTGTCAGGTAACCAAACAATTCTGAGAGATCTCCACCCTCTCAGGTTGTTGTTGTTTTGCTCCTGTTGTAGTTGTTAGGCCTTTAAGGCCTGGCTCTGGTTGAATGACTAGATGCTAAAAGTGAGAGCTGTGAGTATTTAAGCACTTTGAGAGTTTGTGTGACTCTAGCTTAAAATAGTGTGCGGGTTTTAGGACCGCTGTACTCTGGTTGACTCTTCTTTTTTTGTCAGATGCTGAAGGGAAGCGTCTGAGCAGTTGCCCAGGAGGGGGACAGCTAATGTGAAACAGAGTGAGAGTCTGTTTCCATATTTTTTCCTTTTACTTTATACTTTTGACTGTGTGGGTGTCGGTAGTTCAGTTATCGCTTTTCTGTTTATTTAGAGGTATTTTTGGCTAGGCAGATCGTCGCCTGGGAAGACACGACGGTCCTGTATAGGATTGGGTCGGTCCAAGTGGCGTTTTGTTCTTTTCCGCCGCACCCACTTGTCCTACAATCCTTTGAACTCTCTTTTTAATTTATTTTTGTTTCTTTAAGGACGCTGAGCAGGAGAAGGTGCTCCAGACGGGCGGGAGAAGCCTGAGAGGACCCTGACCGCCTGGAGGCTCTTAATTTTAGTTAATAAAATATCATTTAAACCTTTTCTTGTGTCCAGTGTCCTTTAAATTTATTTTGGCCCTCATACGGTCGTAACATATTTATTGGATGGCTCGTCTGGGATATGAAATTAATTAAATTAATGAGCTAGGTTAGTGGTTATCAGTTTTTGCTTAAAACGCATTTGGGGGCTTGTCTTATGAGCTAATTTGTCTTTAGTGTTTTAAGCGCTACTAATCAGTGCGTTTTTGCGGGTTTGAGCACCTGTTATGCTCTGTGGTACTTGGTAGCCTACTGCTTAAAGAGGTTGGCTCTGTTTTTGCAATATTTACTAAAAGCCGCGACTGTTGTCTAAAATATTTTGGGCTGTATTTTGGGCTAGTCATATTCTAGTGGTTTATACACTTAATTTGGGATCAGCTGTGCTGATTGAGTTGAGCGCTCTCAGGTGTGCACTTTCTGTGTGTGTTGCGTTCATTGGTAGCTCGGATTCTTTAGTGCTGTTTCAGACTGACTATTTTTGTGTCTAACTTAAAATTATGGAGTTCGAGTTAGACAGTTTTTTGGATGACCCGACAGCAGATGTTTTAGCAACATGTACAAAGGAACAGCTGTTGTCTGTAGCAGACCATTTTAAAATTGTTATTGATAAACGCACTAAACGAGACAGTGTTGAAGATGAACTGATCGTTGCTTTGGTTCAGCTTGGGATTTTGCCGGTTGCAATAAGTCCTGTCAAGAGTCCTGTTGGCTTACCTACCTCTTATGCTGTGGACAAGGAGGTGCGTTTGAAGGAACTTGAAGAGATGAGAAAAGCTGAACTTGAAGCTGACGGAAGGAATAACGAGAATGAAGCCTCTGTGAGAGCCGCAGAGCTCGCTCAACAAACATCTTTAAGAGAAAAGGAGATTATGTTTGACCAGCAAAAAATAGAGCTGGATGCTCAGATACGTCTGAAGGAACTAGAGCAGAAAAAGCCTTCTTCTCCAGCTTTTGGTCACAAGTTTGATGTGAGAAGAAATATTTCTCTTGTGCCATCTTTTAATGAACAAGATGTAGACAAATATTTTATGCTTTTTGAAAAAACTTCTCGCTCTTTCAAATGGCCGGAAGAAGTTTGGCCACTGCTGTTGCAGTGTAAATTAACAGGAAAAGCGCAGGAGGGCGTAACTTTGTGTTGAAAGTTGGTGGGGACGGAAATCGAAAATGCTGCATCTGCTTTTTTGGACAAAGTACCGGTACTTTTTTCAATTGTGTATGTCGTAATAACAATAACAGTTGTATGACACCCTTACTAGCAGTTCAACAGCTGTATGACACTGAGTAGCAGTTTAACAGCTGTATGACTCCCTGAGTTAGCATTTATCCTGTCAGATCATTGTACATTGTTATTAACACCTTCATTTTCATTACATCAGCACACAAGTTTTATACAAAAGGTCTTTGTAAGAAGGCACGATACAGAAAGACATTGTTAACAGGAATAACAATAATAAACTTTATTTAAATAGGACCTTCCAGCAACAACTTGCATTGTCCAAAGTGCATTACAAGATAATAAAGATAAAAGTTGAATGAATGAATGAAAATAATACTACAAACCGGATTCCAAAAAAGTTGGGACACTAAAAAACTGAATGCAATGATGTGGAGATGGCAAATGTCAATATTTTGTTCATAATAGAACATAGATGACAGATCAAAAGTTTAATCTGAGTAAATGTAACATTTTAAAGGAAAAATATGTTGATTCAAAATTTCAGTGTCAACAAATCCCAAAACATTTGGGAAGTAGCAATAAGTGGCTGGAAAAAGGAAATTGAGCATATAACGAACAGCTGGAAGACCAATTAACACTAATTAGGTCAATTGACAACATGATTGGGTATAAAAAGAGCTTCTCAGAGTGTCAGTGTCTCTCAGAAGCCAAGATGGTAAGAGGATCACCAATTCCACCATTGTTGCGCAGAAAGATAGTGCAGCAATACCAGAATGGTGTTACCCAGCGTAAAATAGCAAAGACTTTTAAGTTATCATCATCAACCGTGCATAACATCATCAAAAGATTCAGAGAATCTGGAACAATCGCTGTGTGTAAGGGTCAAGGCCGTAAAACTCTACTAGATGCTTGTGATCTCCGGGCCCTTAAACGTCACTGCACCTCAAACAGGAATGCCACTGTCAAGGAAATAACAGAATGGGCTCAGGAATACTTCCAGAAAGCATTGTCAGTGAACACAATCCACTGTGCCATCCGCCGTTGCAGCTGAAACTCTACAGTGCAAAGAGGAAGCCATTTCTAAGCAAGCTCCACAAGCTCAGACGTTTGCACTGGGCCAGGGGTCATTTAAAATGGAGTGTGGCAAAATGGAAGACTGTTCTGTGGTCAGATGAGTCACGATTTGAAGTTCTTTATGGAACACTGGGACGCCATGTCATCCAGACCAGAGAGGACAAGGATAGCCCAAGTTGTTATCAACGCTCCGTTCAGAAGCCTGCATCACTGATGGTATGGGGTTGCATGAGCGCTTGTGGCATGGGCAGCTTGCATGTCTGGAAAGGCACCATTAATGCAGAGAACTATGTTCAGGTTCTAGAACAACATATGCTCCCATCTAGACGTCATCTCTTTCAGGGAAGACCCTGCATTTTTCAACAAGATAATGCCAGACCACATTCTGCAGCAATCACAACATCATGGCTACGTAGGAGAAGGATCCGGGTACTGAAATGTCCAGCCTGCAGTCCAGATCTTTCACCTATAGAGAACATTTGGTGCATCATAAAGAGGAAGGTGCAACAAAGAAGGCCCAAGACGATTGAACAGTTAGAGGCCTGTATTAGACATGAATGGGAGAGCATTCCTATTTCTAAACTTGAGAAACTGGTCTCCTCTGTCCCCAGACGTCTGTTGAGTGTTGTAAGAAGAAGGGGGGATGGCACACAGTGGTAAAAATGGACTTGTCCCAACTTTTTTTGGATTTGTTGATGCCATGAAATTTTGAAAAAACATATTTTTCTCTTAAAATGATACATTCTCTCAGTTTAAACTTTTGATCTGTGATTTGTGTTCTATTCTGAATAAAATATTAGATGTTGGCACCTCCACATCATTGCATTCAGTTTTTATTCACTATTTGTTTAGTGTCCCAACTTTTTTGGATCTGGTTTGTAAAAAACAACAACAATTAAGATTGTTATTTTCTCCCTAGCTTCATACAGTGCTCTTGATGTGTTGTGTAGAATCCACTTTGCTCATTGGGAAGAATCTTCTAAGCATATGATGTCACAATTTGGCCGATAGAAACTCTGAAAATGAAATGAAGCTATTTAGAGGACATTTAATCCGTAGGAGCTGCACTGAGTACAACAATCTATCCAGGCTTGCTCCAAACTAAAAATAGTAGGTGCACACTATCATTACAAATGCAATTACAGTAATTAATAAAAATAAAACAATTATCAGCATTTATTTCACAGTATTGCAGCAGCATGGCAGCATGACCTGTCTTGCCCTGCAGCATGAACGTGCTGGTACACCTGATGTTGAAACTAACAGGCAGACTCAGTGATGGAGGACTTTAAGGCTTTAGCTCTGTGTCTGCTTCAAGATAAATAAGAACATGCTCCACCTGTTTCAGAGCTTTTCAGATTGTTTTCAGCTTGTTTATTGATTCACCGTGAGTTGCTAGTAGATGGAGCTAAATATGCTAGTAGAAGTATCTGCAGCCACTTCTTAAACTCGTCCTCCATCCCTCCTCCGTCTGCAGCAGGATGATAATACTGTTTTGTTTAAATTAAATTCACAAAGCTCAGACTAACTTCGCGCACACTGTTCACACATAAACAAACGTAGTTTTCGCTCCTCCTGAAGTCGCGCACATATTACACGCAAAACGTCATCAAAACGATTTACTTACGTTCAGGAAATGCATGCACACTGTAAACACAATAACACCATGAGTACTGTGCACCAAAACTATTTAATGACTTACTTTTTGGTCGTATTTTGCCGTGTAGGGTGATCAGACAGCTCCTCTGCACGCCATGGGAGTCTTGCAAACTGCGCAGTGCGTACTAACTAAATACAGAGCCACTGCTGGACAGAGCAGCTGTTCGGCAGTTGTTGTTGTTGTTTTTTTTTTGTTGGGGTTCGTTGACGGTGTGAAACGGAGATAACTTTTTTCTTTTCTTTCTGAGTAGCGGCATGAATGGGGTTTTAATCAGAGGGTTAGGGTTAAATGTTCAATAAAATAAAATAAAAAGTAAAATATGTGAACAAAATATTGGTGGGGACTGTCCACTAGAGGTCAGCATTGGTGGGGATTTGTCCCCACCAGTCCTTCAGGAAGTTACGCCTATGCGACGCTTACGCCTCTCTTTCAGTCACTGACAGTAGTGATTTTGTGAAGGTGAAAGAAGCTATTCTACGGGCTTATGAATTAGTTCCGGAAGCTTACCGGCAGAAGTTCCGAAAATTGAGGAAATCTGAGAGTCAAACATACGCTGATTATATTAGGGAAAAAGAAATACTCCTTGATCGTTGGTGTACCGCATGTTCTGTGACAAGTTTGGATCAGTTTAAACAACTGATACAGCAAACCCCCTACTTACGACTCCATCGACCTACGAACAACGGGACCTACGAACGTATCATATTTAATAAAAATATGAAATAACTGTATTAAAATTTATTTATTTTTTTGTTTTTGTTTAAATTTTCTTAATTTCATGTGTACATCACTTTGTTGCAGCTGTGGTTGTTTTAAAGGCTTTATAAATAATAATTATGATAAAAAAGATCATTTCTGATCATTTTTGAGCAATCTTGGGCAGCAGGAAGTAGGTCTTCAGTTTACACGGTCACAAATTAATGTAGAACACCGGACGCCATTTTAGGTTCAGTCACTGGGGTCTCCGGTCACAAATTAATGTAGAACACCGGACGCCATTTTAGGTTAGCTGCCGGGAGCCGGCCGAAGACTGGTGACCAGGATGGCTTCATATGGATTAATTACGAGCTGGAAACGTCTCTGTGAACTTTGTGGATGTCTCAGGCAGCAGCGGATTTATCGCCGATCGTGCCAGGCCGCCGCGCGAACACCTCCGGCCGGCCTGGCTACACCTCCGGCCTGGCTAGCTCCAGAAGCTAACACGGGAGCTAACACGGGAGCCGGCCTTTTGAACACTGGTGACCAGGATCGCATCATATGGATTAATTACTAGCTGGAATCGCTCTGTGAGCTCTGTGGACGTCTCAGGCTGGAGCAGCAGCTGCAGATTGATCGCGCCGCCGCTCCAACACCAGCTCATGGCTTGGCTAGCAGAAGCTAGCCAGCTAGCTAACACAGGTCTGGAGCAGCTGCGGTGGCTTGCCGGCCCCCGCGCTGCTCGGCCCGAAAACAATCAACGCATGGCAACCTAAGATGTCGGCTTTGACCATCTCAAAGTAAGAAAATATATTTTTATTTATTCTGTAAATGTGAATAGCAATGTTTAACATTACAGTACACTACTGTACATGCTTAAATGTGTGCATGCGCTCCGTTAGCATGATAATTAAAAAATAAATAAAAAATTCACCCCTAGCTACGGCAGAATCGAGCTACGAACCGTTCTTATCTCCCTAACTCGTTAGTAAATCGGGGGTCACCTGTATTAATTGAAGATTTTAAGAAGTGCTTGCCAGAGAAAGTGACCACTTACTTAAACGAACATAAAGTGATGGAGGCTTCTAAAGCAGCTGTCTTAGTGGATGAATATATGCTGACGTACAAGTTTACTTTTGAGCATCCAAGATTTGACAGATCTTTTGAGCTGGATAAAAATAAAACACGTGTTTTTGAGTCTCCTCGATTTTCCAGACCCAGAGTGAACGGGAAGTCGAGAGGACCCTCTACAGCTCATACGAAAACTGGTGCTTTTGTGAGGCACAGTGAAAACAAAATGTCGCATGGGTATGGAACCTCTGAAAAGAAAAATGTGGTTTGTTTCTTTTGCAAACAAGAAGGGCACATTAATAAACATTGCCCCAAACTAGTAAAACAGGAAGTAAAGCCAGTTGCTCTCATTAAAACCTTGAATGAACCATTATCTCCCTCGACAGATCTGACTGATAATGAAGGATTTCGTCCGTTTATGGATGGATTCGTTTCTGCTACTCGATCTGGTAATAAGGTACCTGTTAAGATACTGCGTGACACGGCTGCTTCTCAGTCCTTCTTATTAGAAGGTATTCTGCCTTCCAGTGAACTTGAGATAATGGATACTCAGTTACCTACACGTGGATTTAGCATGAAGGATTTTAAAGTGCCTTTAACCAGAATTTTAATCCATTCTGAATTGTGTTCAGGAGAAGCTGTGGTGGGACTGTGACCAAGCTTTCCTATTGCTGGAGTCAATATGATTATGGGTAATGATTTGGCGGGCGGACGTGTGCTTGTTACTCCTGATGTAACACCCATTCCGGTACTGTGTGCTCAACCAGATGAGATGGCTTGTAAATATCCTGATGTTTTTATTTCTTGTGCTGTAACTCGAGCAGCTTACAGACGCCAGCAGCTAGAAAAAGATGATGATGATGATGATGATGATGATGATGATGATGATGATGATGATGATGATGATGATGATGATGATGATGATGATGATGTTGATTTGAGCGAAAGATTTATGATGAGTACTGAGGAAAAAAAGTTTCCTGTAAAAACGGAAATGGATGTAAAGGAATTGGAAGAGATAAATCTGTCTCTATCTAGCCAACAGCTAGCTAAACTTCAAAAGAAGGATGAGTCATTAAAAGCCTTCTTTTCTGACGATTTACCTGACGACCCTAAGCATCTGAGTACAGGTTACTTCTTAAAGGGGGGCATATTAATGCGCAAATGGACGCCATTATCTGCTCGTCCTGATGATGAATGGCAACATGTCATACAAATAGTACTCCCCACACCTTATCGTACTGAGGTGTTACGTTTAGCACATGACAATCCAATGGCTGGCCATTTAGGAATTAGAAAAACTTATGATCGCCTACTACATCATTTCTTTTGGCCAGGATTGAAAAAAGACGTTATCATGCACTGTCGTTCTTGTCATGTATGCCAGGTGGCTGGTAAACCAAACCAAGTGATACCTTCAGCCCCTCTTCACCCCATTCCTGCGGTGGGTGAACCGTTCGAACGGGTTATTGTTGACTGTGTTGGTCCTTTGCCTAGGACCAAAGCTGGGAATAAATTCTTAGTCACAATAATCTGTACCGCTACTAGATTCCCTGAAGTGTTCCCTGTACGCAAAATAACTACCCCCGTGGTAGTCAAAGTGCTTACTAGATTCTTCTCTCTGTTTGGATTATCTCGCGTAGTGCAAACAGATCGAGGTAGTAACTTCATGTCTAAAATATTCTCGCAAGTTTTAGAACAGTTGAATATTAAGCATTCCTGTTCTACTGCCTATCATCCTGAGAGTCAAGGTGCCCTTGAGCGTTTTCATCAGACTTTGAAAACTATGCTACGCACCTACTGCTTAGAGTTTGAAAAAGACTGGGATGAAGGAGTACACATGCAGCTGTTTGCTATTTGTGAAGTGGTTCAAGAGTCTTTGGGATTTAGTCCTGCTGAGTTGGTATTTGCTCACAACGTGTGCGGTCCTCTGAAGCTTTTAAGAGAAATGGTTATGTGAGAACACTGACCAGAACCTATTGGACTACGTCAGTAATTTTCGTTTTAAATTAAAACGAGCATGTGATATAGCTCAGAAAAACATGCAAACAGGATGAAATCACTTTTTGATAAAAAAAGTTGTGAAAAGAACATTTCAGCCTGGAGACAAGGTTTTGACCTTGCTTCCTGTCCCAGGTACCAGCTTGCAAGCTAAATACTGTGGACCTTATGTTGTTAAAGAAAAGATATCCGATCTTGATTATATAATCACAACTCCAGACAGGAAACGTGGTTTTATATTGTGCCATATTAACATGATAAAATCCTACATAGAACCAGATAACAAACAATTAGAAACAGTTTGTGCTGTATCTGACTCTGCAGACAGACAGGAACTTTCAGATACTGAAAACGGAGCTCTTGCAACTGACGTAGGGATGCTGTCTGGTGCAGAAAATGAGGACAGATTCCCCCTGACTGTCATGACAAATATCCAGTCTTACACTGACATCATGAAACATGATTTTGGTATTTGTTTGGTTTTTGGTGCTAAACAAAAGCCTTACAGAGTAGACCGAGACAAGCGTCGTCTGTTTGGCTTCCAAACATTTTGAGTATGACTATAGGATGTTTGTGATAACGGTTTGGTGGACTAGTTAATGTTTTTAATGTTTTTAGTCCATTTGAGGAATAGGGACCGCTATATTTAACCACTATGTTTTTGTTTGGAGAGGAGTGCTGTGTCTTTAGGTGACATCTGCACATTCTCCCCCAACAAAACTCTGGCGGTGGGGATGTTATGCACCCTGGGGGTTTTAGCAGTTCAAACATCCTTGCTTTTATTTATCTTGGCTGCAAACTGCTTCAGCCTGCTGGTTCAATAAATAACACCTTTTTTTTATTACTCAGCCTGCTTCACTCAAGCTTGATTGGGCAGAGCTGCTGTTCACCTGCAGGTCCTGCCTATAAAGCTGACATGCTGTGTTTGGTGCGGGGTGGAGACTCGTTGTACCAAGACAGGCTTGTTTAATGAGTGGTGGCTTATTGAAGTTTTCTGAATGGTGTGAAATTCAGCTGGGGTTCACTGGAACTGCTGAGGTGACACTGTCAGGTAACCAAACAATTCTGAGAGATCTCCACCCTCTCAGGTGGTTGTTGTTGTTTTGCTCCTGTTGGAGTTGTTAGGCCTTTAAGGCCTGGCTCTGGTTGAATGACTAGATGCTAAAAGTGAGAGCTGTGAGTATTTAAGCACTTTGAGAGTTTGTGTGACTCTAGCTTAAAATAGTGTGCGGGTTTTAGGACCGTTGTACTCTGGTTGACTCTTCTTTTTTTTGTCAGATGCTGAAGGGAAGCATCTGAGCAGCTGCCGAGGAGGGGGACAGCTAATGTGAGAGACAGAGTGAGAGTCTGTTTCCATATTTTTTTTTTTACTTTTGACTGTGTGGGTGTCGATAGTTCAGTTATCGCTTTTCTGTTTATTTAGAGGTATTTTTGGCTAGGTAGATCGTCGCCTGGGAAGACACAACGGTCCTGTATAGGATTGAGTTGGTCCAGGTGGCGTTTTGTTCTTTTCCGCCGCACCCACTTGTCCTACAATCCTTTGAACTCTCTCTTTTTAATTTATTTTTGTTTAAGGACGCTAGGCAGGAGAAGGCACTCCAGACGGGTGGGAGAAGCCTGAGAGGACCCTGACCGCCTAGAGGCTCTTAATTTTAGTTAATAAAATATCATTTAAACCTTTTCTTGTGTCCAGTGTCCTTTAAATATGTTTTGGCCCTCATACGGTCGTAACACACAGCAAGGCTTTAAGAAGATTATTTGTTTGCTAAAAATTATAGCTGACATTATAGCACAAGGGTTCCTGAGCTTAACTGTTCCTTAATAAATTCACGACATGGTCAAATCTGCTGGATTTAAATTGTTTCGCGTTTGACGTCTTCCAAACGGTCCCGTGCACTGCGAAAATAAATTATAAATAAATCGAATTTTATCTCAAATGTCTCATGTAGGTCAACAGTTTGTAAATGAAACCCAAATAATTACATTCTGTAAGCGGAAGGAAAATCCACAGAGTGGTTTATGAGCTATTTGCTAAATTATACACGGAAATAAAACTATGCTAACGCGTGCACGTTGATGCCCATAAAAACATCCAATTTCATCTCAAATGTCACAGGTCAACAGTTTGTAAATGAACACCAAATAATTACGCTCTGTAAGCTGAAAGAAAATCTGCAGTGTGGTTTATGAGTTATTTAGACAAATAGTATCCGTTTTGGTAGCTATCGCTAACCACAATGAATGATGCTAAAAATATCATCTTCTTTTTTTAGCTCTAAATTAAATTGTAGATAAAACCAGCAACCGACTGAATCCAAAAATAAGGAACCAGTTATCATAAATACAATTAAATATGCGTCCTTTAGATCCACAGATGACAGCAGAGATAGACGTCTTCAAGTCGATGAGATATCCAACTGCGTGTGCCAACATGGCAATCGGCTCGCCTAAAGCCTGTCTTCTCTTTGAAGAAATGTTATAAAATTGTGAAGAGGACCAACTGGCCGAATAAGTCCATCGTTTGTTTTGTTTTGTTCGGAAGATATGCAGGAGATGCTCAGAAGCAGTTTCACAGGCAGACAGAACAGCAAAGCAAAGCGAGGAGGGAGAGGAGCGTCTGTTCTCTGCAGATATGTGATGACATTTATCGGCAGTGTCGCTTGTTGGTATCTTAGCGCACTGACAGAGCGATGTGAAAACATTACAATAAGACTGTTCATGGAGCTGCACAAACGACACATAAACTTGAATATCAAATTTCTCATTGAGTGCCTGAAATGTTCTGACAAGTGCATTACAAAACATTTCACTTGCACTGCTTAACCTGAGTTTCAGGGAGTCATAAGCAACCTCAAGCTTCTGCATTCTAGCTTTTTTAAATTTACACCACAAAGGAGTTGCATACAAGGATGTACAGTAAGCTTTAAACGGACTTGTTTTTACCTCATCAGTGCACATGTGAAACTTCCTCCCCAGAATGTTTGGCTGGGCGTACAACATGCGAGACTGCCAATAAATGTCATTCACATAGCTAGTCTATGAATTAGTGACCCAGATATTTAGTTTTGGAACAAACATTTAACTTTTGCCCTGACAAAAAAAAAAAAAAAATCAGGGAAACAAGAGTTTGTCTGCTTTAGTCCTACATATGAACAGTTTGAGCATTATACTGCACATCACACATTGATAAAGCTCCTCGGATGAAAAGCGAAACGTCTTCGGTTACAAATAAAGTCCAGTTGATCTTGTATATAACGCCTTTTTGATTTATACTGCACATCAAATCTCAACCCATAATCAGAGCAGACATTCAGTAACTGTTTAAAACCAGCATTGCTGGGTGAGAGGACAGCCAGGTTATCAGCAAAGTGATTAACCAGGGTATCACTGATCATACATCCAGTTTTACAGAGGTTCATTTCTTTTGACAGGTCATGCATATAAAATGTTAAACAGGGCAGGTGAAAGAAACTCACCTTGACGCACAGTTACTCACAAAGGAAGCAGAATTAAAAACGATTAAAAGTAAATAAAAGCATTGGATTGTAAATAAAATTTCAAAAAGTCATGATTACATATCCAACAATATTGCCAAATTTTGTAGGCACACTTTTCTGCTTTATTTCGGAGGTTAACATTTTTGTAAAAAGAACTCGCACAGACCTGCATATTTCAAGAGTTTACATTTTTTTTAGCTAAATTGGTATGATCCGTGTGAAAATCTATCATAAAATGTTAACTTAATTTTATAAAATGTGAAACTTAATTTTATAAATTGTTATGTCACACACACCCCAAGCAGTGGCAGTTGGTCAGTAGGGGAAGCTACGGTGCCGTCCCATCCCTCAAACCACTAACCATATTACCTTAAAGACAGGAATATATACACACATACACAGTATTTTTTGTTGTGCAAGATAAACATTTTATAACGAGTTGTTTCTTTCAAAAACATTATCTCTGACTGATGACATATCTGCCCTAGGAGCACAAGAATCTTTGCCCATAGACTTGTTAAAAGTTGTACATATGCAGTAATTTCTTCATTACAGTACAAGAGATAGGAAGGTTCTGGACAAACTACTCCAGCGCACCGTACCGATCGTGCAATGACATGTTGCATGTAGGCTCTAAGCCGTTGACATGTTGCATGTAGGCTCTAAGCCATAAGCCGTTGACATGTAGGCTTTAAGCCATTGAAAGCCCTTAATGTAATGCCTATGTTGGCACCACTCCTGCACCCCAAACTGTATGTAGAGCAAGCACTGAGGTGTAACTTCCACAGCCAAGCTGCGAACACAGTACAAAGACCTTCTCCAGTGTTTTGAAACCATCGGACTCAGGGTTTGATCATACCACTGTTGGAGAAGCTGCATGGTTTGTGAGGCTGGATGATAAATTTCAGCTTCTTCCTCCCATCTTTAGTTGCCTTTTCTACATCAAGAGCCTAATTCCAAAAGTCACCATATCAAAAAGACAGAGCCATTTAGTTAAAAACCATTTATTGCAGACTAGCCTTGATAAGGGTAGAAAAAGTGGGGAAATTCCTGTCCATAGGGAAGAAACGGCAGATTCTCAGGGGAATAAGACTGAGGAATATCTGTAGGGGCCTGAGTAACTGCTGATGGCATAGGAGTTTAAGATTTAGGAGCTGCAGTAGTCTTCATCTCTGGTGTTGGATTCTTTGGATATTCTGTTAAAGGATTTTTAGGGTATTCTGGCATAGGAATATTTTGGTATTCAGGAAGAGGGAAAGGAAAGTAGGTAGGCAGGTCATGACTGGAAGATCCAAATGGCCAAAAGTATGGGTCCAACGGCATCTGAAGGTAACTAGTGTCTTCTGATTCAACTGGGGTTGGAAGAGAAAAAGCTTGCTGAGGGGAAGAGAATGACAATGAAAATTGTGGTGAATTAGATTCTTCAGCTCCTGATCTAAAGAGGTAAGAAAATAATGGGTGTGAATAAAGAGAAGACAGGTACTGAAGTTCGACATCCTGCAGACCCTGTGGACTTTTTGGATACTGGGGCACTCTGAAGATACAGGGGCAACTGGAGGTTCTGTAGAATATGGGGCACCTGAAGATACTGAGGAACCTGCAGATATGGGGGCAACTGGGGCTTCTGTGGCACCTGAGGTTTCTGTTGATACTGGGGCACCTGAAGATACTGAGGAACCTGCAGATATGGGAGCAACTGGGGCTTCTGTGGATACTGGGGCTTCTGTGGATATGGGAGCAACTGGGGGTTCTGTAGAATATGGAGCATCTGTAGATACTGGGGCACCTGGGGCACCTGTGGATACTGGGGCCAGTGATGCCTGCGAGGCCAGTGGTGGTACGATTTCTTTCCATGTTTGGGACACTGGAGTGAGACAGGATTTCCATGCCAGCGCAACATCAACTTATAGTCATCACCCTGGTTGAAAGAGCAATGAAATATTTTAGCTATGCACAATTTGTAAATTAGTTTTTTTTAAAGTTGGGGGAAAAAAAAACACTTGCCTGTTGTATCATGTTGCAGCCATTATATGGAACAATCATGACAAATGCTTTTGAGTTCTCATCCATTTTGTAGCCACATTTTGGTGGGACCATTGCCAGCGGCATGAAATCTTTATTTTCTGTGTGTGGGGGGGATATTAAGAATAGCACTCAGCAGGTGAGTAAACACTGTATAGCCAAGAACCCCATTTTGACTTTACCTTGTTCTACTTCCAGTTGAGAAGCACTTTGTCCAAGTGATCTGAACTTCAAGTGATCCCCAAAACAAAGCAGGGATGCTGCCATGCGGTTCCATTTCTCCTTAAGGGTGTCATCCATTTCTGGTTGGGTCCATCCTGCAAGATATACATGAAAGTTTTGAAGTAGTGGCCACTTGACCCGAGCCTGGTTCTACTAAAAGTTTCTTCCTCATGGAGGAGTCCCCCCCCCCACTGTTGCTTTTGTGCTTGCTCAAGATGAGTCTGCCATGAAATTAAACTGAAAGCAGTCTGCCCCTCAGAAGATTGTTTTAATTAATTTTAATGAACTGGTATATGAATGTTTAAGTGCCCTGAGATGACAGCTGTTGTGACTTAGCACTACTGTATATAAAATACATGTACACAGAATTAAGACATTTTAAATTTCATTCCACTACTAAACTATCTCATCCTGTGTTTAAAGCCCATCCAAACTTATACTTGCCTGCAAAATCTGCTTGAAATGAAGTTTCATCCTCCACAGAAGCATTTGAAGAAGATCTCAAGGTTTGGTCTGTGACATGCGACGGTTTCTCAAAAACTTCTCCAAATAGAATCTTCCCTTCCTGGATACCAACATCAAACCCTTTCCGTGCTGCTCGTCTTTCTGTTTTCGTCAATCGAAGGCATTCTGACATTCGTACTAAATGACATGTTAAAATAACAACAACAGCCAAACAGGCAGGGGTATTTTTCCTTAGCTGCGTACCCATCTGTGCTGTGCAGAAGTCCTGGAAGAGTAGAACTAATTAGCAAATCTTCATCACGACTATTTCACCTAATTTTTCTTCTATCTACGAGGAAGCAGGTGATGCAGCAGCCAATCAAATGCTGAGAAAGAGATTGCTCTGCAATCAACTAGTATTGCTTACACCTGAGAATATGTGCTCAAGACTTTTGGATCATAGATGTTGTATTTATTTATTTATTTATTTTGTGAACCCAGTTCATCAGACCAACTACATAGTTTGTTTATTTCTGCCTATAACTAAAGGAATATTTTTATTATGTGATTTAAGTTTCTGATAAGGTAATTTTATTCTAACCCAAATTCTTTAAGGAGTAAAAGGTACTAAAATGTTGCCAGCTGCTGGATGAAAAATGATATAGACTCTAAATAAAAGTAAACATTTAAGAAGAATTTTGTTGATTTTTCTCTAATGAACAAAGAAATGTTCACAGAAGATGATTAAAGGCACAGCTGTCAAAGTAACTGCAAGTTTTTAATATTAAGAGTGAAGTTTGAAGCTGCAGCACATTAGAAAATTGTTCAAATTTGAATGTTTTTTTAAAGTTTCAATTCTATGAACAATTTATAAAAAATACACCTGAAGTAAGATTGAATTGTAAGTCAAATACACATGTAAATAATTTCATAAAGTTAGTAAGTTTGAAATTAAAATCAAAACAAGTGTTTTCTTCAACCAGATTATTATTGTTTTTTTACTTCACAATATTCTTGACTTAGATCAAGTTTTACCAATTGGCATTTCATAATGGTATTTAAGTGAATATGTTGTATTATGATTAGAATAGAATGAGTTTTGGATTTTAATCTAGATCTGAATTGGATATATGATCCTGACTTAATTTTCTATTGTATAGTGCTCTGCTATATAAACAAACTAAAATGAACTAACTTCCGCTCTCGGCAGAGCAGGTCACATCTCTTTCTGCTCCTCACCTCCCTGGTTCCCCCCCTCCCTGCTTTTGCATTTGTCTCATCTGTAACTCTTCAGCGCTCGCTCGAACCAATTTGGAATGGATTTATTTGCGTGGGCTGTTTTCTAGGCTGTTATCGATACTATCGATAAACTTTTTTATGGACTCGAGGAGCGAGTTACTGTGTCAGGCCGTTCTTTCTGTCGTGTACGCGGAATATCTGTGGATTATTGGGATACTGGTGGCTGTCTGCCACTGAAGGCTGAGGAGGACCGCCGCGATCGGTGTGTTGGCGAGACTTCCTGCTCAGCGAAGATTCTTTGATCTGGGCTATGACCTTCCCAGCTGTTGTGCAAGCTGCACCGTACGGAGTAGCGGTGGTGAGCCGCGGACCTGTGGTGTCTTGGGACTCGTTTACAGCCGCCCGATCATCAGGGCACAGATGGGACTTGTAGCTCGGAATCTCACATGATTCGACGATTTGGACCCAGAAACAGCACCTGGACTTAAGACTGCAGTCAAAAGTACACTGTGGCCTGACTGAAAAAATAAAGCAACTATCTAATCTGGTCTCTGAGCAACCTTGAACTGAAGGCTGTCTACAAATCTTCTCCTGGAGCTGGAAAGCTGAAGTGAACCTGCTACCCTCCCCCCAGAGGTCTCTGTGTGTGCGTTTCGGATGGAGCCGAGCTGTGACACCTGCGAACTGTGCTTATCTGGAAACTATTACTCACAGACTTTACCTCCCGCCTGCCGTCATCATGCATCATGTCCTGTCTAATATGTGCTAAAAGCTGGTAGAGTTTTTTTGGACTTTATCATGGAGTGTCTCATGACAAGTTGTGATAGATTCTCTTTTTTTGAATACCACGTTCTTACCCGTTTGTGTGTCTATTCCTTTTTCCATATCTGGCGGCGCGGTTTCAAACTGCTGCGGCTCGTGCGTATGTCTCTTTAAGATTGTGCGTGCGCAAATTGCATAACCTTGTACCTCGGTGCATAACATGCCAATAAAGATATATTCTATTCTATTCTATTCTATTCACAATGTTCATATGTTTCTTTTGTTGTTGTTGTTGTTGTTGTTGTTGTTGTTGTTGTTGTTGTTGTTGTTGTTTTGTTTCATAACTAATCAGCAGATTTAGTTAACATTTAAGCCTGGCAACTTTTCACAAGCAGTGATTTGGTCTCCAGAGCTACAACAACAACCCAAGCATGAGAACATCTTCACTACACACCTCTTTGGTGAGTGCACCTTATTTGATCTTTTCAATGTCATTTTCTTAAAATATTCCACACCAGGTATAACAACCCACATGGGTTCTTGTTGCTGTAAAACCGTCACATGGTTATTTATTATTATTTATGTGTATACACACACACNAATAAAGTGGGAATTATTTCTTTTAGCCAACATTTAGAGGGCATGTTATAAGACTGCCAGTGCCAACCCACGTCAGTCCCAGAAATACCTCGGTCTATCTGACAGCATCGGAAAGCAAATGAAACACGACACCCACAGCCATAGCCATGGTTGCATTTTATAAATGCTGATCTGATTGTCAGGGTTTATAGTTTCAGGTGTGTTGATGCTACTGCTTGTTGCTCTTATATCATTTTGGTCTTCTGTCCAGTAAAACCTTCAAGTGTTAAAAAACTTCCCAATTTTAGGATCCACCTTTATTAACCAGGAGCTTGGCTCTGTGTGTTTGGAGATCAATTTAGTTGTTGAAAAACACTTGAACTATCAGGACTTTAATTCAGCACTTTGTTATGTATTTTCTATTTTCTTTTATCTATAATAAAAATAAAGTACTTAAAATGTCAGGTTCTGTCATAAAAAGTTAATTTTGAGAACATGGATGCTTGCAAATATTACCCCCAAAATTATGATATAACTAAACTAAATACTGTAACCAGAGTTCCCTTATCAGTCTGTTCACTGCGGTGCAACATATGACATATGGGAATTGCGCCCCCGCGCAGTTCACCTGAAGTAATACAATCACACCTTTTAAGGCAAGTGAATGTCAACGTCACCAGGGGGCCCCGCCCCCCTGGTATAAGATACGGTGACGCATCACGTTCGGTCTCTTTTTGTCCTTCACCTCGCTTCACACCTGAACTTCGCAGGACACCGTCTCGAGTGACTGAGCCGCCCGACCAGGAGGTGAGCGCGCTCCCTTACGAGGGCGTCACTGAAGACTTCCCTGCGAGCACTTTGTTTAGCGAACGCTAACTAAGTGTCAACGACGTTTGTAGCATTGGCTAGACGTCCATCTCTGCTGTTTCGTCTCCCAGTTTAGCAGGACGCTAACTGCGCCACGCACCTACCTGTTAGCTAACAGAGCTAACATCTAGCCCACATGAACAGCACAGCGAGAAGAATTATTCGAACCCTGTTTAGCTTTCGCTAACTGGCTTCCACTCGACGAACCCTGTTTAGCTTTTGCTAACTGGCTTCCACTCGACGCCTTTTCTCGAACATGGCTCCTGAGAAAGGCAAAAGGAAATCGAAGAACTCCAACAAGGCCGGCAGCAGACCAGCAAGCTCTGGTTCTCGGCCTTGCCCTAGCGCATGTGGCTACTTCATTTCATAGTCGGACACACACAACGCCTGCCCGATATGCCTGGGAATGGTCCACGCCAAGACAGCTTTGGAATCCCCTGAGTCGTGCTCTCACTGCAGCCAGCTACGCGAGACAATTCAACGGAGACCTGTGGACTTTGTGGCCAAGGTCATGGGCAGTTCCACCGCGGCAAGGGACCCGCTCCTCTCAGAGACTCTCACGCCTACAGCTCCGCTGTAGGTAGACGAGATGGAGGTGGACGAGATGGAGGATAGCGGAGCAATAAGCTAGGGCGACAGAATGGATCTTCAGAACCCCGAAGTGGACACAAAGAACGACTTCGACACGAGGGGCATGATGCAAGCCAACGAGCTGTCATTGACAGCCTCTGGTGAGATGACGGACGACGAGGCGGACAACGAGGAGGGAGAGACAGAAGACTTCTCCCAGGGAACCGCGGCAGCACAAGCGGAGTCGGATGGGTCCACTCCTGCCTTATTCGAGCTGTGCCGCAGAGTTGCAGAGGCTCTGAAGGTAACTTGGCCAGAACCCCCACCTCGACAACAGTTAACGAGGTTGGCGAGGAACTACTTTTTTGCCAAGCAACAGGCCGTTGTGAGACACAGGATGCCTGTCTTTCCTGACTTTCTAACAGAGCTAACACGCCCATGGACAGAACCGAGAGCACCCTTGACACTGCCACTCTCCCAGTTCCTCGACATTGAGGGCATGGAGTCAGCGGGCCTGGCCCACATCACGCAGATGGACGAGACTTTGGTCGCACACTTGGCCCCAAAGACGTCGAGCTTGAAGCCCACGCTACCCAGCAAGCTGTGCCGCATGTCAGCTCTTCAACTTGAAAAGAGCTACCGCGCTCAAGGCCTCGTGGCTCGCACCCTCAACACCGCCTCCATGCTGTAGGCCTATCAGGCCGAGAAGCTACAGGAGCTACAGCAGACCACATCAAAGAAGAAGGCAGCTGAAATACTGGACGAAGCACGCAGAGCAGCAGACTTCATCCTCCGCCTCACCAGAACAGCAGCCATCGCCCAAGGGAAGTGTATGGCTGAAATGGTGATTGCACAACGCCATTTATGGCTAACTTTGACAGATCTCCCTGAGAGCCAGCGTTCCTCGTTCCTCCACCATGCCATAGAGCCATCAGGCCTGTTCTGCGGGGCCCTGGAGAGGATCCAGAGCAGATGTGATCAGAGGAGAAAACAGGAGGAGGCCCTGCGTGAAGGCATGCCCAGAAAACATTTCTCGCAAGCCAGAGATTCGAGTAGCCAAAGAGGCCAACAGTAGCGCCACCACTTTCTCACACGACGCCTAGCTCAAAAGAGGCTGACACTCGAGGTCGAACAACGGCCAAAACCCGCCTCAGAGCAGCATGGACGCACTCCTCAGACAGGCCAGGCTTGGTCGAAGCAGAGGTTCATTCCACGTCAGACGGGTCACCCCAGAACTTCGTCAGCGGTACGAGAGAGAAAGCAGAAGTCAGCCTGATCCAAAGCTGTTCCGGCACCATCACAGGCACTTTCACCCATTGGGAAAAAGAAAGGCAGAACTTTTACCGCCAGTATCTGTGTTAAAGAAACCCTGATTAACTGGTTCAGAACGTTTAAACATACAAAAACTCTCAAATGTTTGTGTAATAAAGAGAAATTGTTGTTTGCACACAACAATAAAGTCTCTAACTGCTCAAAATGTTGTGTCACAACTCGGCATTAAAGGGAAAACCCCACCATTTTTTAATGCAAACAGAGTCAATAAAGAGCACGGGGAGCCGTTCACATAGTCGGCCAACCCCCCTCTGACAAGACTATACCTGTCAAAGGGCCCAATGAACCCACACGGGGGGCAGGGGACGATCTGTCACAGGCAGACCCCTCGCCCCTATCGGAGGGACAAACAAGCCCTCAGCTGAGCAGAGAGGAGGGGGCCACTCACACACCCCCACCCCTCCTGACTCAAATGAAGTCTCGAGTGAACATGTCCTCCAAGCTCGCCACTCACGCGAGAGCCTGGGCAGTGTGCAACCCATCACAATGGGTTATGGGTACCGTAGTTCGCGGGTACAGACTACAATTCTTCAGATGTCCAACCCCCTTCTTGGGGGTGATTACGTCAACAATGAGCTCAGCGCGCGCCTCCATCCTAAAGGCCCTGGCAGAGCTCTGCGTAAGGCAGTACGCCGCTGTACGACGTACGTCCGCAGAGGCACAAGCGTAGCCCCGCAGGGCACGAACGCGCAAAGCTCAAATTTTACGACCGCGTACGCACGTGCGTTGTCTCACAATAAACTGCCCGGTGCCGGACTGTTTTGTATGAGACACAAATGTATTAAATTCCCCTTTTTCATTGCTGATCTGGACTTTTCTTTTGTTTTTTTTGCCAAAAGTCAAGTGATCGCTTCCTACTCGTTTAACACCGCAACGGCTGCAGCCAGAGCTAGCTCGTGTCTTTTTTCCCCCAACCCGACCTGTCAATCAATTCAGTAAGCGTGTCAGCAAATTACCAATCAGCAACTTCAATTTGTCCCATAGGTAAACACTCTGTACGCAGTTGCTCAAATTACGACAAGAATTTGGACCGAAAACGCGAGAACGAACGCAGAGCTGTGCCTGTAAACGCGTGCACACATAACACGCGCATAGAGCGGCGTACAGGCCGTACCCAGAGCTCTGCCTGGGCCTTTAGAGAGGAAATACGCTCGCTGCTTCAAAAAGGAGCAGTCAGAGCTGTTCTTCCTCAGGAGGTAAACAAAGGCCACTATAGCAAATACTTTGTGATCCCAAAGAAAGAAGGAGGCCTGAGGCCCATCCTGGATTTAAGACTTTTGAACAGATGACTGAGATCGTTCAAGTTCAAAATGTTAACATTGCGTCAGGTGATTCAATCTGTCCGCCCAGGGGACTACTTTTTCACTGTGGACTTAAAAGATGCATATTTCCATGTCAGCATCTTGCCAAACCACAGAAAATTCCTGTGTTTTGCATTAGAGAATGCAACATACGAATATTTAGCCCTCCCTTTCGGCCTCTCGACCGCCCCGAGGGTGTTTACAAAATGTCTGGAGGCGGCCCTAGCTCCCATGAGGAGCCAGGGCATCAGAGTTATGGATTATCTAGATGACTTATTGATCTTGACGAGCTCCAAGGAGGAAGCAAGGTTACACACATATCATGTGAGGTCACACCTAGAATCCATGGGGTTCGTGATAAACTCAGAGAAAAGTCAGATGACCCCATCCCGGGACATTGTTTTCCTGGGGTTGAGGCTAAACTCTGTTCTTTACAGAAAAATATTTTCAGAAAAGCGGATATCAGATATCCAGCGCTGCTTGGCCCGCTTCCAGCTAGACAGTGGCACTCAAGCTCTGCCAACCTCTTTTGGGCATCATGGCAGCAGGAATTGCTGCAATTCATCAGAGCTTATTAAAAATGCGTCCATTTCAGATTTGGACACACAGACAACAGCAGCTCGCCCCCCGCAACAAAGGGGGAGGGGGGGTTCAGAGTCGACGCAGACTGTCTGAAAGCCTTGCAGCCATGGAAAAATGCTGCTGCATTCAGCAGGGGTGTTCCACTGGGCAGAGTGTTATCTTGGACCCTTGTGACGACAGACACCTCAAAGTCTGGGTGGGTAGGGGGGAGAGGGGTCTTTGCAAAAACCAGCAAACCAGAGGTGTGTGGTCTCAGCAGGAGGCTCAGCTCCACATCAATCAGCTGGAGCTGAAAGCTGTGTTCCTGTCTCTTAAACACTTCTACAGGAAGGGTCTGATCACATGTCAACATGTTTTGATAAGATCGGACAACAAGTGCGTGATCGCGCACATCAACAGAGAAGGGAGAACACGATCCCCACCCCCCTCCTGCTACTGACCAAGAAGCTTCTTAAATGGTGCAGCTCACGAGCGCTGTCACTCGGAGCAATACACCTGCCGGGGGAGCTGAACTACAGGGCAGACGCTCTCTCAAGAGGAGCGCCCCTTCCCGCAGAATGGCGTCTTCACCCACGTATCGTGAACCAGATATGGGCACGGTACGGGAAAGCCGACGTAGATCTCTTCGCGTGCAGGGACAACGCCCACCTTGCTATGTTCCATTCAATACGGGACGCACGCGCACCCCTGGGGCTCGATGCGTTCGCGCACGATTGGCCAGCGTCGAAGCTGTATTACGCATTCCCATCTGTCACTTTAATTCGAGCGACACTGGAGCGTGTGCGCAAGGGGGCCCTCTCATTGATTCTGATGGCCCTAAGGTGGCCAAAGCAGGCCTGGTTTGCATAAGTGATTTCACTTTTAGCAGGAACACCATGGCAACTGCCTGCACAGAGAGACCTCCTGACGCAGGCCCACGGGCAGGTGTGGCACCCTCGTCCGGGCCTCTGGGCACTATGGGCCTGGCCCCTGAAAGGTACAGGTTGCCAGCCTCTGGCCTACCCAGTAACATGATAAACACAACACAGGATGCAACAAAAACACGTAAATGGCGTATTTTTGAGATCTGGAGTCTAGAGAGGAATATTACACCATATTCCTGTAATTTAGCCCAGCTTCTCACCTTCCTGCAGGACCTGCTGGAAAAGGACCGTTCCTTTTCCACTATTAAGGTCTTTTTATCTGCTGTTTCAGCATGCCATGAAGGATGGGGAGGCAGATCACCCGGTGCTTACCCTTGTAACGAATCTATAGGGCGTTTGTGTAATTAAACACTTACGAGGTCAGTTTACTGACTTACCTATAGTTTGGATACGCAGGTCTGAGCAGACTTTTATCTGCATAAACATGCCACCAATTCACGGGGTCTCAACTTTTTCAGAATAAATCAATAAATCTGTGATGTGATTAGCCAGAAATGTAATTTCACGAGAGACTTCAACTTATGTTGGTCTACCAGAAAATAGACCTTTTATTGAAACTATCACAAAAATTACATTAAACATTTGTATCGATATTAGCTCTGATTTAATAACTACGTTGACAAGAATTCAAATTAAAACAAACAGACAGTTAGGAACTTTTCTGTTGGTACATTTACTTGACAGATTAAAAGCTTATGAAAAATAAGAAATAGGAGGAAGAAATAAAGTGAAAGCTAAGTTAACTGAAATTGATTATTTTGAGCAGACAGGGTGACACCTTTTTCCCCACACGAGCAGACTGCTGGGCTCCCGCACGTTCAAGCACACCACGACTCGTTACCTGTTGACGGTTCGTCTCTTGGAGATAAGAGTGGAGAAGTGTCTGGACTCAACACGACGTGGATGAGTTTGTCCAACGGCCGTCCAGTTGGAACTTCAGCGTGTGTGGCTGATTCACGATACGAGGAAACTCGCCTCCCTCGGCAGGGAACAAAGGTCAAGCGCGCTGACTGACTTTCAAAATAAAACTTCCGAAAACAAATTCTTTCAGAAATGAGTGTTTCGAGGCACAGCAAGGCTTTGCCGTGACTCCAGCTGAGACGTGGGTCGATTTGACACAATGACCGGAGCGTCTCCAGCTTTCCCAGAGGAGAGAAGCAGGTTGATATCCACCACTGCACATTGTATTCACTGGTATTCTGGTCATCATTAACTTCACACACTCTTCCACTGGTACATTTTAAAAACAGCATCCCTTTGGTTTTGTTAGCATTTAGAACAAGTTTGAGACAGAACAAATCTGACTGGATGATGCCGAGTGCAGACTGGATGAGCAGGAAAACCTTAGCAACTGTTTTAGCTCGACTGTCAGCAGCACGATGGGTCAGTGGTTAGCACTGTTGCCTCACAGCAAGAAGGTCCTGGGTTTAATCTCCGGTTTGACCTGGGGTCTTTCTGTGTAGAGTTTGCATGTTCTCTCCGTGCATGCGTGGGTTTTCTCCGGGTACTCCGGTTTCCTCCCACAGGACAAAAACATGCATGTTAGACTGCCTTCAGGCCCAGACCTCCCTTGCAAAAGAGATCTGTGATCTCAATGGGATTGGCCTGGTTAGATAAAAGCTAATAAACATTAAGTAAGTAAGTACATTTTATTTATATAGGACCTTTTACAGGTCAGAAACCACAAAGTGCTTTACAGAATACAAGACATAAAAACCCAAAAGGGAAATGATAAAAACACATGAAATAAAAGATAAAACAGAAGGAAAACTAAAACAACATAGTATGACATAAGACAAAATAAAACTAATTAAAAGCCAATCTGAACAAATGTGTCTTCAGCTGCTTTTTTAGAGTATTAAGAAGATATTCAAGGCAGTGCAAAGTCAGAGGCAACACATTCCACAGTCTGGGGGCCATTAATATAGTTTTATTGTAAAGAGTGCCGTTTATTTAAAATATCATCCAAATGGGTCACTTTTATTTATTTTTATACAAACGTATTGTTTACTTGGCATATTTTCAAAATAAACGTTTTGTACGTCTTTATCTTGTCCTTTTTTGTACTGAAAATTAACCGAACCAACCCTCCTTGAAAATGAACTGAACCAAAATGTGATTTTATCGTACCGTTACACCCCTACAAAGATACATATAAACAACTGTGTCGTCAGCATAGAAATGTAAGGATGCATCAGGAATGAATTGACCTACATTACTTATGTAGATTGTGAAGAGAGTGGGTCCTAACACTGAACCTTGTGGTACACCATAAGGTAGCTGGAAGAAGTACCATTATGTTGAACGCATTGCCTCCAATCTGAGAGATAATTGCTGTAGAACCAATCGATAGTGTGATCTGAGAAACCATTATCTTAGATCTTGTACATAAACCATAGTAGAACCACTAGACTGAGGAACAGCTTCTACCCTGAGGCTGTTAGACTCATGAATAAATAAATAATAAGAATAATCACTGCAAAATATCACATCATGCTGATGCTGATCTGTTTTCTTGTTGCTGTGTTCATCTGTGACCATCTGCTCATACAGACTCGTGTTCGTGCTGCTGTTTGTAATGATGTTTTTCTATTACATTAGGGCTTAGTGTATTTCTAGTTGATGTTTTTCTTAGTTATATCCTAGATGTTATTACTGTTTTTCTCTTACATTTTGTTGTTGGATGTAACTGGGACCCTGTGTACATAATCCCGTTTCATCATAATCCCGTTTGTACCACATGCGGTGCAAATGACAATAAAGACTCTCTGACTCTGACTCTGATAAGATGTCATGGTCCACAGTGTCAAAAGCTCTACACAGGTCTAAATAAAGTGCAGCACAATAATAATATTAATAATACAATAATAATAAAACACAATAATATTAATTTTCCCAGGTGACTCCACTTCATTCATCAGCCCTCCCAGTCCTTACGGCTTCTTCGAGTTTCCGAGTGCCCCCGTTTGTTTGGTTTGTAGATTTTCATTGTTGTCTTTTTGTTTTGTTTTTTTTTGCAGCCATGGCAGCTTTTTGTGTTTGTTTTAATACTGTAAGTTTATATTTATTGAAGTTCCTCGCGTATGCCTGCATTCGTGGGACCAATTCCTCCTCAACTGTGACCAATGAAACCAAGTTTTGATTAATTATAGAGTTTAAAAGAAAATGCATTTCTAACAAACTGACATAATAAAGACACTTTGTGTATTAAATCTAAAAAGCTAAGTCTGGTCCTCTGGATGTTTTGTTTTTTGAATGTCTAGAGGACCAGACTTAGCTTTTTTTAGATTTTTTTACCTGGATTATTGAGCATGCATCAGAGTATTTTGTATATTAAACTGTGCCAATTCAGTTATGCATAAACACAAGCATGTCGTAAACACCTATTCATTATGACTCTTAAGAGAAAAGTATGTCGGGTGCTCCGGTTTCCTCTCACAGTCCAAAAACATGCATGTTAGGCTGATTGGTAACTCTAATTGACCCTGGGTGTGAGTGAGACAGGTCCCTCTTGTAAATGAGTCCCTGTGGCTCAACGAGGCTAGCCTGTATAAATAAAGGTTGAATGAATATGTATTATTTGGCATTTTGTGTCCCTCACTAGTCTCCAGTCTACTCAGAGACTACCTTTATGTTTTACTTGGTCATTTCATGGGGACATGTCCTCTTTATTTTTTTTAAACAAACCCAAAGGTGCCGGAGATTTCCAGCAAAAAATAATAATAATACTATGATTTTGGGGTATTTTATGTCAAATACGTTTAACAGCAAAGCCATTCATGAACGGGTTGTTTTAGCTGTAATAAAACCAGCAGCTTGAAAGACAATGAAACAATTAAATTACAGTAAAAACATTTACTGCACAATAACACTTGAGATCCGTCGGTGGAGTTAGTGGTTCCTTTAACAGTTACTGTCCCTCAGGGTAAAACTGGTGAGCCGCCCCCCGCTCAGCATCGCTAAAGGTTCTGTGTTGTCGTGAGAAATAACTGTGTGTGGGTCCAGTGGGCCCAGAAGGATGTGACGAGCCCCTAGAGATAAAACACTGTAAACGGCACCACGCTGAGCAGAAACTGTTCAGGGCTCCTGAACAGGAAGTAAAGTTCAACCTGCCTTTTTCAATAAAGTAAGTAAAAGTCTGATCTCCGCTCAAAGACACACGAGCTGCTTCATGAGCGCACACATCGCTGCGCCCAGAGCAACAGTGGCACCAAGAATCCGTTTCCACCGCTGACTCACCGCTGCAGTCGGTGCAAACAGAAAACAAACTGTGTGTTTTCAGAGCAGGAATGAACGGGTCTCCTGCGTTTTAATGGCACCGCGTCCGGACAACAACCCACACTCTGACCTGTTCCGTTTCCATTTAACTGGTTTGTACAAAGTACTGGAAACTTCAGTTTGTTTAAAAAAAGTAGAAACCAGAGCCAACTAAACGTAACTTCAGTTTACCAGTTCGTAACTCATCATAAAACTGGAACGTTTCTGAAGAAACGGGTGCCACGCAGCTACCGCCTGGAGCTCCAGCATACATCAAGTTCCTTCTATAAAACCCAGGAGGACATTTCACGTTACTTTTGTGATGATCTAAAGCTATGTTTACATGGACATAAGTACAGTAATCAGATAAAATGGCCGTTCGGAATAAAAACGTGTCATGTAAACACCCTGTTCGGGTTATTTTTTGTTTATTCAACATGATCCGAAATAATTTGATCAGAACGAAACGGGTGGTATACGCCAATTCATAACACGAATGGTGCGCATGTAAACGCTTGATCTGTTCGTTTTTATCTGATGGTGAAAAACTGACCTGACTGCGCATGTGCGACAGTGGCTACATTCACACTGCAGGCAAATCCGACCCAAATCCGATTTTTTTTTTGCCCCATCTGACCCATATCCAATTTTTTATGACAGTCTGAACGCGACAAATCCGATTTTTTCAAATCCGACCCAGGCCGTTTCAGTATGTGGTTTTAAATCGGATATATATAATAATAATAATAATAATTTGTCACATTTGTCATCTGTGTATGTTCCCATACTTGACAGACGAAATTGGTCTTCTGCATTTAACTCAACCACCACCAGGTGGTGCAGTGAGCAGCCAGAAAGCGCCCGGGGAGCTGGAGAATTAGATGTGCACTCATAGACACCCCAAGGTGTGTAGTGGCCGGGGCGCGAACCCGCGTCCTTCGGGTCCCAAGTCAAAAGCCCTGTTTTCAAAACGACTGCAGTGTGACTTACATTTGACTTTTGCATCACCGATGTGAGACCGACGTCACAGTCTCTCACGTCAAAGTCCCACAACTCTTGGCTCCTACGCCGCATCCACACACCCCTCTGAACAGAGATAGCAGCCACAGCTCCAAAAATCGCCATCACTAAAAATTTCGCTCGCTTTCTTCTCAGTTTTTTTTTTGTTGCCTTTAATCATTTGGATGTTTAGCTTTCCCCGATTGGACAACAACTTCAAAATTACCGAACACACACTGAAAACTGTCGCGCGCGCGTCCACATTTACTTCCGCAAACACAGGGTGCTGCGTGTCACGTGACGTTCGAGACACGTTTTCTTCTGCGCATGCGGGTCGCTTCCGCAATGTAGATCGTTCACACTGGAGTCTGATCAGAGTCAGAGAGTCTTTATTGTCATTTGCACCGCATGTGGTACATGAGATGAAAACGAGATTATGTACACGAGGTCCCAGTTACATCCAACAACAAATGAAAGAGAAAAACAGTAATAACATCGAGAACTAACTAAGAAAAACATCAACTAGTAATACACTAAGCCTAATATAGTGGGAATAAACAGCAGCACGAACATGAGTTTGTATGAGCAGATGGTCACAGATGGTCACAGATGAACACAGCAACAAGAAAACATATCAGCATCACCATGATGTGATATTTTGCAGTGTTTATTTTAATTTTATTTTTATTTATTCATGAGTCTAACAGCCTCAGGGTAGAAGCTGTTCCTCAGTCTAGTGGTTCTACACTTGATGCTCCTCAACCTCCGTCCTGAGGGGAGTGGGGCAAAGAGTGAGTGTGCTGGATGAGTGAGGTCTTTCATGATACAGGTGGCTCTTTTCCTGCATCTAGAGGTGTAAATGTCTGTGATGGTGGGGAGACTGACTCCAACAGACTTCTGTGCAGCCTTCACCACTCTCTGCAGAGCTTTTCTTTCTTCAACTGTGCAGCCTCCATGCCACACGTTGATGCTGGAGCACAGGATGCTCTCCACTGCACACCTGTAGAACGAGGTGAGAACTGGGCTGCTCAGACCGGCTCGTCTCAGCCGTCTGAGGAAGTAGAGTCTCTGATGACCTTGCATTTAAAATGTAGTGTGAACGTTCACACCAAAAGATCAGATTTTTTTTTTTAATCAGAATTGAGCATTAAGACCTGCAGTGGGAACGTAGCCTTTGTCATTTCCGCCTGGCTAATGCTAATATTATTAGCATGTTGAGGAAGCAAAACTGGTCAGGTAGCGACACAACATTTCTACTAGAAACTTTGAAAGAGCTCAAAATGACCTGTGTTACTGGAGCTCAGTCTGGGAGTGCAGTAACATCTCCACCGTCATTAAAACCGGGTCCATTCGCAGTCGCAGGTCCATTTTGGGTGCTCAGGTTTGTTTACGTTCATCCCGGAAGTAAACTGGAAGTACAATTTATTCTTCAATGTTTTTTTTTTAAGGAGAGTTTCACACTCATGTCAGTACTGGTACTTCTGTTCAGAACAAAGCCCGCTGCATGTAAACACTCGTCATGAACAGATTGTGCCCATGTAAACAATACATTTGAGTTATTTAATCTGAAAACATTTCAATCCGGTCAAAGAATTTTGCGCATGTAAACATAGCTTAAGACGACGAAATGCTGAAGTTTTGATTTATAATCGTGACAAAAAAGTTTGTTTGCAGACGGCTCAAAAATTAGTCTACCTCATCGCACTCCAAGTTATAGAAATGTGACTTTTCCCAGTGACTCATTAAATCTGGGAAGGCTCAGATGTCCCAGCTTTTCACGAGCCTTGAATGCAGCATCACCTTTGTGGATCTGGAGCTGGAAGAAAGTCTCAAAGTCTCATTTATAGACAAACAGGACAGTCTCTGTTTCATCTGAGGTAAAAGGCCTTACAATAAAAACCAGACACTTAAAATCTGATATTTGTGTAATTTGTAGGATTTATGTGGTGGAAACAGGGCTGGACCACAGCGCCCCCTGGAGGACAGAACAACACAAACTGTTTACAGATAAAATGTGTTTGAACTGCTCGTCAAGCTGATTATATTCATTTCAGATTACAGGAAGCGCAGCTCTAAGGCTCTCCCTGTCCTCCTGCAGGTACCTGAAACCAGACGAGAACAAAAAGTCGAAGCACAAAACAGCTGTGAAGAAGAAAACGCTCAATCCTGAGTTCAACGAGGTAAAACTCCCTGCTCAACTCTGCTCTTTCAGTTTAATTTCTTTATTTTTCTCCTGATATGAGAATTATGCAATGACTTTACAGGCTTCTTTTACAATCATCTGTTTGGATTTTAAAATGCTTTAAAAGACAGAGTTCTTCTATTAGTGAATGATTTTTAATTGATCCACTTCAACATAAACAGGAGACAAAATGTTGACAGAAATTACAAGAAAAAAAAATCACTAAATCAGTTGTTTGCATGTCATCTTAAAAAGAAAAACTAAATACAAGTTGCATCAGACCTGCCCTCTGATTGACCTTTGAATTCAAAACGATGGTGGAGTTTCTTCACGTTCGTGTTTGTTTTTCAGGACGTTGAATGTTTCCAGGTCGAGCCTCCTCCTGATCACAAACAGACACCCCCGGCCCAACGCTCCCTCCGCCCGGCAGCTTGACATTTCCTCTGACATTTTTGGCGCCCGTATTCCTCCATCGCCTCTCGGCCTTTCTGTCAGAGACGAAAGTCGCTGCGTGGATCAGGGCTTCGATTAAAGCCGAACACCAACCTTTATTTTACGGCGCAGACTGACGTGTCTCCTTACAAACATGAACCGAGCACAAAGAAACTGGTCCACGTCTTTAGATTTTACACTAAACTCTGTTCTAGTCCACGCTTGAAGAGAAGCTTAACAGTTGACAAAAACTAACTTTTAAAGGTGGTGTGACATGATGTTGGAACTATGCATAAAGTGGCACAACATATATATGTTGTATCATTCAACTATGTTCGTTTTTACAAGCAAAATGATAAATCAATGAAAATTTGTTTCAAAGGTGATTTTAAAATTGGCGCCGTGTTTCGTCACGGACATCCACTTACGCATGCAACGTCATGTGACTGACTTGAAGTTGAGCCTGCGGGTGCTATTAGAACGCAGCTTCATTGTGTTCAAGATCGCCTTTTTTTTTTTGTATAACTTGAAAAATGCCGGTACGTTGTGTCGCATTTGGGTGTTCTAATATCATCAGTGAACAAGTGAGCCTTTTCACTTTCCCAAAAGATGAAATACTTCGTCAAGAATGGACAAAACAAAGCTGTCCCCCTCGGAGCCACCCTCGCTTCCTGAACGGTAAAGCCTGGTTTATACCTCTTGTCTCACGTCTTTTACCCCCCGTTGAGTGAACCCAGCTCTGACGTAATTGCGTGTGTGTCACCGACCGCATTGAGTGTTTATACTTCTAAAAGACGTGGGGATAATCCCTCCCTCTTCCCTCCCACTGCATACGTCACGCGCACTCCCACTGCATGTTTTATCAGGACAAACTGATTTAATATAATGATAGGCTCCATTACCTCGATTTGTGAGTCCGTTATCATGGGCGTAGCCAGGATTTTATGAGGGGCGGATTGTTTAAAGGAAACGTTGACCTTAAAATAGCAACACGCCTCGGTGGCTCACTGGAAACGCGTAGGGTTTCCGCTCCAAAGCTTTTCTCGACTCGGGTTCGAATCTCACCTGGTTGAAGTTATTTTACGTTTGTCTTTTATTGGATTTTAAAAGGATTTTGTGTTAACCACAGGCATATTAACTCCTTTTTTTTATCCAATAAAAGACAAACGTAAAATAACTTCAACCAGGTGAGATTCGAACCCGAGTCGAGAAAAGCTTTGGAGCGGAAACCCTACGCGTTTCCAGTGAGCCACCGAGGCGTGTTGCTATTTCAAGGTCCATTTTTTCTTATGTCGGCTGTTGTAATGTTTGTAGTCGTCCCCCGGTGTTTAATGTATGTGTCCAGCCACTGCAAAGACAGGTATAACGGTCAAAGCAAAAACAAAAACCGGCTTCTAAAAGAGTAGCGTGTAGCGGTGTCATACACCATATATGGACATCCAAACAAAAAACGTCCACAAACTTTGAACCAATCGCACGCTGCGAGTCGCAACCGCCGCGTCTCAGAGTTCAGACAGGGGGGCATGTACAAGACAGCTGTCACCGGGGAATCGCAGCGGGAGTGCAGAGGGAAGTTGCACAACTTTTTTTCACTCAACGGGGGGTAAAAGACGTGAGACAAGAAGTATAAACCAGGCTTAAGGCTCAAATAAATACGGCTGCAGACCTACATTATAACCAGCTGTTTGTTGTTCATCACTCGAACTAACTTCGGCTTCCCAAACTGAAGACAAATCGCTCAAATCTTCACTTAAATTGCTGAATTCCTCGGTTTATATATTTACTGCTATTTGTTATTCACAAGGTGCGTTCTAGCCATTGCGTCATAAAAATGCATCAGCGTTTGACCCCTCCTTTCTCCACCCGAAAACTGTGACGCACTGCGGAGAACTATTTTATTAAAAAATACTTTTATATATCAATTATTCGACGCATCTGTGTACAAAAAATCAAAGCTGAGTTGCTCCTCTTTCTAAAGATGTCTGTTTTAGCATAATATCACAACACCTTTGAAGCCTTGCGTCGGCAAAAGTTTTAGATCTCGTGCATTCTGTGGATTTTCCTAAATAAAGGTGGACTCAAGAATGGAACAAGTCTTCCGTGGCGATTTGTTAAAAAGTAGAGAAATGTTAAGAGTACGACCGTCTGGGGAAGTCGTGGTGGAGAATAAAACAAACAGGAAGTCTGTGTTTGCTGGGAGCCCCGACATTCGAGCACATTTGCACCCACGAGCCTATCAACTTCCAGAACGCGTTCAGTGATGGAACATACCAAATTTCAGCTCAATATCTGTGAATTTGCTGTTTTTGTGATTAGTAGAGCTTATTAGCTCTGGTGGCCATGTTGAATGAGGTTGACTTCAACGTTTCATCGATTGCAGATGTTCTGATGGTTTTATTAAAAACCCTGTCATGGTGATGGATGATAACTAACGTCATGTTTATTATAATCAGATTCAAAAGAAAAATAATCCTGTTGCATTCATGATCGTTATGGATAGGCCTGTCGCGATAAACAATAAATGAATTAATCGCATAATATATGAAAATCATTGACCTCATTTTCATTTATCGGCTTTAGCGATTCTTCGTGTCTCTCTTTCTACTGAAGACACTGGATGACAAAAGGATCAACTCCGGTGATCTACACTGACCCCTGCCTTTTCTTTTCTCTTTAAAATCCATTTTAACCGTCTGAAATTGTGTTTTTGGATCGTTAAAAGCAGCTAAGCTGAGAAGCTAAGCTACGAGCTAAGCTAACAGGTCGACCTCAGGAATAAAACTCTGTCTTGTCGAAGCTCCAAATGAAACCTGTGCCTTCATCTAAAAAGTCGTTTTTCTCTGGGAAATAAAGCTGAGAACTTTTTTACAGATTTTTTTTTATTAAAAGCTTTGTGTGAAAAAATGCTAAAGAGCTCAAACCACACCGAGCGTCCGCCATTTTGAGAACTGAAAGGAGACAACCCATGTCACGTCAAGGGGCCTCCCTCCCATTTTTCTTAAAGAGACACGCTGCTCGCTCCCTCACTATCCATCCTTTGGTTCAAACTGGCTTATACTGCCATCCGGTGGTTGCATAAAAGTACTACATGCAAAACAACTTGACAAACATTTCTTCTTACATTTGACAATAATTACTAATTATTGTCAAATTTCAAACAATATTATAGTTTATCGCAATAATTTCTGAGACAATTAATCGTCCAGCATAATTTGCTATTGTGACAGGCCTAGTAATGGATGTTAGAACTCAAAACATGCTGAAGTCAAAATAAAGTTTTGTTCTGAAATACGTTTCTGTTGTTTCCTGCAGGAGTTCAGTTACGACATAAAATATGCAGACCTCACTAAAAAGACCCTGGAGATCACGGTGTGGGACTACGACATCGGGAAGTCCAACGACTTCATAGGTAAGAAGGTGGGCCTCGGCGTTCCGTTCTGCTCTCATCAGAGACGATGCTGTGGGACCAGAGGTGATTTCACCGACTTTCAGAGCACAGCTGGACCTCAGTCCATCTGACGATCCATCTGTTCGGTTCTCTGAAGCCGGAGGGCTGAGAATGAGATCAGCAAACCGAGCTGCCATCGTTTTCTGCTTCAAAACACTTTCTAACTGTAATCAAGTCCTAAAGCTCCTCTTTAAAACTGTGGCAAATTCTTCAGGCTTAAAAGTTTCAACTGCATCTTTGTCATCATTGGTGCTGCCCTTCAGAACAAAGTGTCGAAGGTACTGAGCAGTAAAAACTTTGAGCTAAAAAGACAACTAAACATCTAAAATGTCTGATATATTGCACTTTACAGCCTGCAGTACCTCCCATAAGTCAAATATAAAGCTTTCTGCACACAAACTCAAAATCTCAGCTTTTATTTTAAATCCAGCCCTTGAGGTGCTTTTATTTTGAAGGCGAGTAGAAGTTTACTGAGGCAGTGGAATCTCCACTGGTGAGAGATTTAGGAGTCGTGTCAGCACACAGCAACTAAATGGACTGATACAGAATGTAAAGTTTTAACAACGTCTGAACTTTGGTTTATTTCATGAAGACAGTGACAAAGAAACAAGTTCAGGATCCATCTTATTGTAACTCACCCTTGAGGTTTCTGACACGTCTGATTAAATCACGTCATGTTTCAAGTTTTCATCTGCCAGGAAATATGTAAATATATCTTCATGTGAACCGACGTCGTTCCCTTTTTCACTCAGAACTAAACAAACTGATGTTGTTTTTAGACAAATTTTAAAAAGTTCTTAAAACCTTCAAAATGCAAGTCAGCATTAAACTCTTGTTTCTCATGATTTTAGCCCGACTGTAGTCGTGTGTCTCGATATTTTTAATTCTATATCTGCAAAACAAATCTAGCATGAAGACTAAACAGTCTAAATTGTAAAAGTTTATATTGCAGTAAATTAGTTGTTGCCATTAATTTTATTCATTTAATTTGTTTTTAATTGTGAACTTTTATCTTCTGAAAGCTAATTTTAAACCTACTGTCACTTTTCATTTAAATTCTTAAAGTAAACAAAGGTTGATGTGTCATTTTTATACTCCTGACAGAAGAGGTCAAACTACCGTGTAGTTTTAGTCCCAGAGTAGAGAAAGTGTTTTAACTCAAACACCGTCCATGAGGGTCCGGATGTGTTTCCAGCCACAAAACGTTCAGTTCTGTCGAGTATTTAATCATCAACAGGAAACAGCACCAGCGGCTGTTTGTGATTCAGAGGTGAAAGGCGTCATGTGTTGCTCCAGAGGAAAACCTGGAAACATTGAGCGTCAGGCGACTAAAACAGAGCAGAGCATTTCAGATTTATGACATTAGGTCTAAGACTGATCGTAAAATGGTTTGGATTGACTGGTAGTCATCAACTGATGAGTTCTCCATATCTGCAGTTTTATCTTATGTGCTCTTTAATTGGACTGTTTGTCCATTTATATCACGAGCAACATCATCATCAGTCAAGTTGACCTTTCACCCCGTCACAGTCGCATATATTCAACCCTCGTCTTGTCTTTTCGCTACGTTACTATGCTAGGCGAAGCCACTTATCCTGTGGCTGCAATCCCACTGCAGAGTCCTGCCTCTCATCTCGTCCGACAGACAAGATAAAGACGTACAAAACAGTTGTTTATATGTATCTTTGTAGGGGTGTAACGAAATTGTTTTAGTCTGGGTCCAAAGAACAAAGACTCACTTGTAATGTGCACAAATAAATATTTAGTACTACAAAGCTGTTTCACGTGCATGCAGGCTGCAGCATCAGACGTTCTACAGGTGGCAGCGGCTTTGCAGGTGCATCGTGCACCTGCAGCTCGCTCGAATATAAGAGAAGATATAACTTTATTGATCCTGTAGGAAATTGTTGTGCCAGAGTTTCAGTATAAAGGAACATACAGAAGAAATCACATAATATATTCAAAAAATAACAAGAGAATATAAAATAATATCTGCAAAAGAAAAAATTTTTTTTTTAGAAACTAGCAATTCTATCACAGGCAGTTTAAAACATAACGAATATTATGCATACTGTATGCATATATATATATATATATATATATACTGTATATATATATATATATACTGTATATATATATATATATATCAAGGCAACCGTCAACATCAACGAGGACCCTCATCAATACGCATACCGTGAGAACCGATCAACAGAGGACGCCATTTCTTCCGTGGTCCACACTGCTCTCACCCACCTGGATCAGAAGGACTCATACGTGCGTCTGCTCTTTGTGGACTTCACATCTGCCTTCAACACCATGATCCCCCAAACTCTGATAGACAAACTATCTACACTTGGACTAAGCCCCTCTATTTGTAACTGGATACTAGACTTCTTAACAGACAGACCACAGTCCGTGAAGATCCACAACTTCTCCTCCTCCACCATAACCCTCAGCACTGGCTCTCCTCAGGGATGTGTGCTGAGCCCCCTTCTGTTCACTCTGCTCACATATGATTGTACAGCCACACTTCCAGGCTGTCATATTGTTAAGTTTGCAGATGATACAGCGGTGGTGGGATGCATCACAAACAATGATGAGTCCAGCTACAGACAGGAGGTGGAACACCTGGAGAGCTGGTGCAAAGAGAATAATCTTCACATGAATGTGAAGAAGACAAAGGAGATGATTGTGGACTTCAGAAGGAACAAACACACCCATGCCCCACTGATAATAGGTGGGTCTGCAGTGGAAGTGGTCTCCAGCTACAAATACTTGGGTGTACACATGAATGATAACCTCAGCTGGAGCAACAACACCACCAGCCTGATCAAGAAAGGTCATCAGAGACTCTACTTCCTCAGACGGCTGAGACGAGCCGGTCTGAGCAGCCCAGTTCTCACCTCGTTCTACAGGTGTGCAGTGGAGAGCATCCTGTGCTCCAGCATCAACGTGTGGCATGGAGGCTGCACAGTTGAAGAGAGGAAAGCTCTGCAGAGAGTGGTGAAGGCTGCACAGAAGTCTGTTGGAGTCAGTCTCCCCACCATCACAGACATTTACACCTCTAGATGCAGGAAAAGAGCCACCTGTATCATGAAAGACCTCACTCATCCAGCACACTCACTCTTTGCCCCACTCCCCTCAGGACGGAGGTTGAGGAGCATCAAGTGTAGAACCACTAGACTGAGGAACAGCTTCTACCCTGAGGCTGTTAGACTCATGAATAAATAAAAATAAAATTAAAATAAACACTGCAAAATATCACATCATGGTGATGCTGATCTGTTTTCTTGTTGCTGTGTTCATCTGTGACCATCTGTGACCATCTGCTCATACAAACTCATGTTCGTGCTGCTGTTTATTCCCACTATATTAGGCTTAGTGTATTACTAGTTGATGTTTTTCTTAGTTAGTTCTCGATGTTATTACTGTTTTTCTCTTTCATTTGTTGTTGGATGTAACTGGGACCTCGTGTACATAATCTCGTTTTCATCTCATGTACCACATGCGGTGCAAATGACAATAAAGACTCTCTGACTCTGACTCTCTCTGATATATATATATATATATATATATATATATAAATATATACAGTAT
>JBBPBX010000042.1:102122-132560 GCA_038048925.1 Garcialebias charrua | reverse complement strand
TTAAGAACTGAATTTTTTTTTTTTTAACAAAAATACTTAAATAATTAAAAAATATATATATATATATATATATTTATTTCAGACAGAGATAGTTCTAAAAGATAGGCCAGTTTTTTGTAGATTTTTTTATTTATTTATTATAATTTTAAGCAGTTAGATTAAGTGGTGAATCTGTCCCATCGGGGACGATAACTGTCGACAAAACGAGTTAAATCATGCATCATCAGGATTGTTGTGTGAGGGAATCATGCTTTGGGGTTTGATTATTCTGACCACGTCATGTCAGTTAGCAGTAATGTTGTTAATAAATGTTTATTTCATTGTACATTTTATGATCTTGTTCGCTTTGCTTCAAAGCGTTTGCTTCTTTATATATAATATATATAATAAATTAGACTCTGCCGTGGTTTTCTGTTGAAGTGACGAGGGGGGGTTGAGTTAGCGGCGTGTCCTGCTGGGGTTGAGTGCCTGACTCGTGCTGTGTGTGCGTTTCTTCAGGTGGCGTGTCTCTGGGTATCAATGCAAACGGAGAGAGGCTCAAACATTGGTTCGACTGCCTCAAAAACAAGGACAAAAAAATTGAACGCTGGCACACGCTGACCAATGAATTACCCGGATCGTTAAATGACTGAAGACCTGCCCCGACCCCACACGGCTGCCCTCGACAGGACCCCCCCTTCATTTTCTGAGCCTCGCCACCGCCCCTGGGTTCTCCTCCATTGGACGCCTGACGTCTCTCCTTGGGAATATATTTCCTGCCAACAGGGCTCAACTACAAGTCTGCAAAGATTTACACTCAACAAAATCAACTCTGGGGATTGTAGTTTATTCTGGGTCTTCTCAGCTTCCATCGCATGATCGGTGGAGATAAACGAAGCAAATTGTTTCTATTTGACGAGACCAGCTGAATAAATTTCACTAATCCCTAAAGCAGCTGAGAAAAACCATCACTACATCATCATGTGGCTGAAAATGAAGGGAGCTAAAGGAGCAGCAGATGTTTCCTTGTGAATATCTCATCCTAAACATCCTCATTGACCTTTTTGACTGTATCATGTAGTGACCCAGAGGAGCAGCTGGATGGGATGTTGCACTTTAACACACTTTAAACAGTTTAGTGGGGTCTAAAGACACAACTGGTTTGTTTTAGAAGTTTCTTCTTTTCTCTTGAGTTGTTTGCTTTCTGAGTGTTATCCCTTCCTGCTCGTCCCAGTCCCTGATCCGATCTTGACCCCAAAATGTTTTTATAATCATTGATTCTGCAACAACAACAACAACAAAAAAAAAACATTCAGTTTGTTTGGATGAGTTGTGTTTTCTCCACCACGAGACTTAAAAGATGTGTTTAAGTCATTAAAACTGCTGGTTTAGACAGAGAACATGTTTTACCTCTACTTCCTGGATGGATCGTTCCTTTTCTCCACCAGGAGCCAACAAATCGTGAAGAAGGTGCAAAGTTCAGAAGAAGCCTTTAACAAATGACAATCTGAGGCTCAGTTTCACTTTACGTCAACTAAAATCCTGCTTTTACCCCCAAAAGCTGCAGAGACAACTCAACTTCAGCACATTTGTGGGAAAAGTAGCCCCGTATTTTTTTTTTACAGCGTGGAATAAAATGTATTTTATTTTCTTAAACGTTACAATCCTGCTAAAATACTTCAGATTATCAAAGTCAAAAGGATAAATATTAAGTGCGTATTTACACTCCGTAGCGGCGGTCGCTTCTGTTTTCTCTCCAGGAGCTCAAGACGTGCAGATTCTGGACTTTTTGTACCTGGTTCTCGTTAAACCAGGTCCTGGTCTTTGAGGGTCCACTAGCCTCCATGTTTGTTTCCTGCTCCAACGCCTGATTCAAGTCACTCATTTCGTTCAGATCAGTTTGTTGGAGCAGAGAAACCTCTAAAATGTGCAGGGTAGTGGCCCTGCAGGACCAGGATCGGACCCCCCTGCCTTAAACGGGTGGAGCGCTGCTTCAGCTGTGTTCAGGGTCGCTGTCCTACTGGAAGGTGGACCTCAGTCCCAGTCTCCAATCTCTGGAAGACTCCAGTTCCTCCTGAAGAGTTTTTCTGTATTTTGCTCCATCTATCGTTCCTTCAACTTAAAGTGTCCCCGCAGCATGATGCTGCCACCACCATGCTTCATTCTCAGAGGTGTTAGGTTTGATCTAGACCAGGGGTCTGCAACCTTTACAATCCAAAGAGCCATTTCTGCTCCTTCACTCACTAAATTAAAATGTCCAGAGCCACAAAACTTACCATGATCATCTACTAGTGGCCTGTAAACCACTTTGTTTGTTGCAGGAGGCTCAGGCCAGTGTAGGAGTGACATAAAACTACAAATATCGATTGATTTTAAACATTCATTGATATATTTACATTTTAAGTCAAAGGAAAAGACTGGATTATTGTAAAGAAAGATTTATTTTTTTATAGTTTTTACCAATTTTTTTTTTTTTTAACAATGGTAGCACAAATTTCAGTTTACCTATCCAAGGTAAGTTTTATTTGTTCAAGTCGGTCAAATTTGTTCATAATTTTATTATTAGTAAGACAGAAAGTTACTGGATCCAAGCAGTTACCTATCAAAATAAGAGAGTTCCCAGATCCTGTTCTGGCAGGATCCGGCTAAAATTAAGTCCTGTCACACAGCGATAACTGAATTTGGGCACTACTGACCCCCGTGACCTGAAAAGGAAGAAGCAGGTAAAAGATAATGGATAGATGGAAGGATCCATTCTTCCATCTATCCATCATTATCATAATTTAAACAATGAACTATGCAGGTCTGTTTTTTTAATTTAATTTTTTATTGTGGAACCATTAAAGCTCCACTGACATCATCTTTTAACTTTCCATAAAATGGCACAACATATATATATATTAAGATTGACCTCTGATCGTTTTTGCTAAAACAATGTGAAATTAATGAAAATTCCTCTCCAAAATAGTTTAAAATTAGCGCCGTTTTGTTACACGGTAAATTCGGGTTTTTCCGGTCACGTGATTGTGACGTCAGACACAGAGCTCTTCTCCAACCGCACATTTAATACAATGGAGAAAGATCCAAACACGTCCGTCGAATTTAGCCATTTAAAACCTTAGATTTGAGCGATTTGGCTCCAGTTCGTGAAGAAGAAGTTATTTTGAGTGATCAAAAATCAAACAGCAAGGTTTCTTTTGTCCGTGCTGACTTTTTTTTTCAGGAGAGGTTTCACATTCAAAAAGCGAACAGCAGATGTCAGCAAAGCCATTGTGATTCCTCTTACAGAGCACTGTAAGAGGAATCACGATGGCTTTGCTGACATCTGCTGTTCGCTTCATGAATAACTTCTTCACGAACTAAAGCCAAATCGCTCAAATCTAAGGTTTTAAATGGCTAAATTGGACGGACGTGTTTGTATCTTTCTCCATTGTATTAAATGTGCGGTTGGAGCAGAGCTCTGTGTCTGACGTCACAATCACGTGACCGGAAAACCCCGAATTTAACGTGTAACAAAACGGCGCTAATTTTAAACTATTTTGGAGAGGAATTTTCATTAATTTCACATTGTTTTAGCAAAAACGATCAGAGGTCAATCTTAATATATATATATGTTGTGCCATTTTATGGAAAGTTAAAAGATGATGTCAGTGGAGCTTTAAGTATCCTACTTTAAATAAATTAAGCATAAAGTTAAAGTGTGTTTTACTACTACTAGTATTCACAAATTTGCTAAATAAATGACAAGAAACTTTTAAAACTGGCAGAGGTTTGTCCGTATTGGTCAAACCTTGAAAGAGCCTCTGCAGAGGAACCAAAGAGCCGCACGTGGCTCCAGAGCCACAGGTTGCAGACCCCTGATCTAGACGTTACGTCGTCCTCTATGGTCATTATTTCCTCATTTAGCGTAATTAATCTGAAGTTTGTCGTTTGTTTTGTTTCATTTTTTGGAGGGAAAACAATTCAGTTAAATTTCATGTCGTAGGGCAACGAAATCTAAAGAATAACAGGAAGTTGAATTATTTTGTAACCCGCTGGAAAATTGTCGTAGAATTTTAGACGTCCTGTTCCGTAAGAGACGATCTGGTCCTGCTAACGTATTTCTGGTTAACGTAGTTCCTAAAGTTGGTTGAGATCTTATTGGAGTGGAGAAGTCTGGAGTTGATCTGATGGTCAGAGATTCATTTAAATGTAAAATTAATTATCGTTACATTACCAAATCATAAATAGAATAGTTTGAATGTTTTGTTTAATTAACTAAAATAATGTTTTTTTTTAATCCAGTAGATGAAATCTCTGTTAAGTTTGTGGAAGCTGAAATGTCAGGACTGTCCGGTGACTTTGGAGGACTGGTGGCTCTGACTACGTCTAATCCATCAATCATGGCCGCCCCCGTGATCCTTTTAAAATAATTGTTTCTCGACATTGCGGCGTCGGCTCCGTGAAACAAATCTGAATGATTTAATCCAGACTCTGAGGCCTTGGGAGTGTTTTATGTGTTCGAACGCACAAAGAAAAACGAAGACGTTTAAAAAGAGATAAAGTTGAACTGATGTTCGTGCACAGATTCAGGCTCCTCGTCCACACTACCACAGATGTTTTGAAAAACAGATCGTTTCTGCTGCGTTTGCACCTCCTGTCCACACAAACAGTTATTTTAGTGAGAATTTTTATTTATTTGTTTCCAAATTGAGTTTATTATAATAATAATAATAATACATTTTGTTTGTAGGCGCCTTTCTTGGCACTCAAGGTCACCTTACATTGTCAATCATAAAAAATAAAAATAAACCAGACACAATATTATAAACACAGTAAAAACAAGTAAAATGAATTAAAATAAAGACAATGCAGTTGTTATCATAGTGCATAGGCTACTTTAAACAGGTGAGTTTTGAGTTTGACTTTGAAATGTGGCAATGAGTCTGTGTTGCGAATATCAGGTGGGAGTGAGTTCCAGAGCTGGGGAGCAGAGCAGCTGAATGCTCTGCTCCCCATAGTAACAAGACGGGCAATGGGAACAATGAGCTGGATGGAAGAAGAGGATCTGAGGGTACGAGCAGGTGTAGCAATGTGAATAATGTCTGAAAGGTATGGAGGAGCAAGGTTGTGGACAGCTTTGAATGTAAGGAGGAGTATTTTGTAATTGATGCGATATGGGATGGGAAGCCAATGAAGCTGTTGTAAAACAGGTGTGATGTGATGGATTGAGGGGGTCCGTGTAATGATACGGGCAGCTGAATTTTGGACCAGTTGTAATTTACGAAGGGTTTTCTGAGGTAGGCCAAAAAGAAGAGAATTACAATAATCTAAATGAGAGGTGACCAGACTGTGGACCAGAACAGCAGTGGAGTGAGGAGTGAGGGAAGGACGGAGACGATTAATATTTTGAAGATGAAAGTAGGCTGACCGAGTGATATTATTGACATGGGAGGAGAAGGAGAGGGTGCTATCAAGGATGACACCCAGACTCTTAACCTGATGGGAGGGAAAGATGGAAGAGTTATCAACCGGAATAGCTATGAAGTTTGTTTAGTATTGATTTAGTTCTCATTAAAAGAAGTTCTGTTTTATTGCAATTTAGTTTAACAAAATGCATTTGGATATTTAAAGGTAATGTGTTATTCTGAGCCCTATACATAACTGATAAAATATTATAATCTACCAAATCATGGAACTTCAATAACTTCAGTTGATAAAATAATGTACTAGATGGATGACGGTAATGTTTTCTAGTGATAATTCTTACAGCTCTTTTCTGTAATACAAAAATAGGCTTTGTGATTGTTTTACACGCTTTCCCCCAAACATCAATACAATAGATTAAGTGTGGAACAATGATTGTGTTATACAACAAATACAGAGCTTTATCATTCAATAGGTCTCTGACTTTGTACAGTACTGCAATCGATTTAGCTATTTTTATTCTTACAGAATTTATGTGTTGTTTCCATGTCAGTTTGTCATCAATGATAACACCCAAAAACTTCACCTCACTCACTCTACAAATCTCAACACCTTCAATTTTGAGTGGAACATCAACAGTTTTCTTTTTATTACTGAATATCATATAATTAGTTTTTTCTAGATTTAATGATAATTTATTGATTTTAAACCAAGTTTGTATTTTGACAAATTCTGTCTTTATCAATTCCAACATTTGTTCTACATCTTCACCTAAACAGAAAAAAGTGGTATCATCAGCAAAAAGTACACATTTAAGGAGTCCTGACACATTTACCAAGTCATTCACATATAAAATAAATAGCTTTGGTCCAAGTACAGAGCCTTGGGGAACTCCACATGTGATATTACAGAGGTCAGATCTTACATCATTTATTTGTACAAATTGTCTCCTATCTTTTAAATAGCTAGATACCCACTGTAATGCTGGTCCTCTAATACCATATTTGTTCAATTTTTCAAGGAGAATGGTGTGATCAATAGTATCGAATGCTTTTTTTAAATCAACAAAAATACTGACACAATATTGTTTTTGATCGACAGCAGTAGTTATTTGTTCCATTAATTCCATGAGAGCCATTGATGTAGAGTTTTTTGCTCTAAACCCATACTGACTGTTGCTTAGAATATTTTGTTTATCTATAAATTGATCTAGTCTGTTCACAAATAGTTTTTCAAGAATTTTTGAAAACTGTGGTAACAAGGATATAGGTCTATAATTGTTGAACACACATTTATCACCATTTTTAAAAAGAGGAACTACCTTAGCTACTTTCATATTATCTGGAAATATTCCTGTTGAAAATGATAAATTACATATATATGTAAACGGCTCAATAACATGGCTCATTATGTCCTTTACAAACATCATATCCATGTCCACCCAGTCTTTTGATCTCTTGTCTGTAAGATTTTTTACTACATTCATTATTTCCTCTTTGTTAGTTCCATTTAGAAGAATACTGTTTGCACAACCTGTAATTGAATGGCTCACATTATTATCTACTTTTGGTATTTTAGCTGCAAGGCTTGATCCAACATTCACAAAATATTGATTAAAACCATTTACAATTTCATTTTCATCGTGAACTTCATCGTTGTCTTTTACAAAATATTTTGAAATACCAGTTTTTGCTTTATGATTCTTCAGAACACTATTCATTACTCGCCATGTTGCTTTCATATCACCATTACTTTTATCTAATAATTTACTATAATATTCTTTCTTATGTTTCCTTATAATCCCTACTAATTTATTTTTATACTTTTTATATTTTTCTTCAGCGTTCTGAGTTCGCAATTTCAAGAAACATGAATACAAATAATTCTTTTTTTTTACAAGCATTTCTCAACCCTTTTGTCATCCATGGTTGGTCAACGATATTTCTCTTTGTATGATTTGTTTGCACACAATTCTTTTCATACAGAGCTTCCAAGATATTCATAAACTCATCATATGATCTGTTCACATATTCAACATACACATCATTCCAGTCTTGTTTATCTAGATCCTCTTTCAATTTTCCAAAACTTTTTTTGATGTGTTTATGATCTTTTTCTTCTTTGTAACTGTGAAGGAAACATGAGGGTAACCACATATTGTGTCTTTAAACACATACGGTGCCACCCAGATGTAAAGGATTTAGGGGGGTCAGTATTAAGCTGACCTCTTTACCTTAATTAATTTACTTATTCAGATTGAATAGTAATTTCACGGATTCTTTTCTTTTTCAGTTTACCCAATATTTCTGTGATCTTTATGATGGATAAATAAATAAAGCCATTAAGTGACAGAGAACGTTGACTTAGTTTGGTATGTCAAAGACACTACCATTTATTTAAAATAAATCAACTAAATTAACACCATTACACTTGATTGACATGATTTCACTTTCTTGCAATTTAACACGTCAGCACATTTAAATTGTAACACAACAGACATAAATACAGGATGTCATTATACTCAGTCTGTGGCTCTTTAGCTTAAATATAGTTACCAGATAGATTGAGAGGGATAAAGAAATAGGAGGAGAGATGGAGAGATGGTTTAAAGGAAATTGTCTTGAGCATGTTACCAGAAGTGACACTCCCATCAGATTTCTGCTGAAATCCCAGGTACGTTTGTAAACGCTGACTCATTACCTTCACAGACGAGAAGTCTGGTAAAGAGATGGCACCAGCCTTTCAGATGCACAGAGTCCTTCAGGCCCAGTTCGTCCGAACTGGTTGTTTACTTTCCAACGTCTCCTGGGTTCCGCTTGGATCATCAGAAAATGTGTCCGCTCCTGGTTGACTTCAAGACGAGATGTTTCTCAAAGAAAGTTCATTAAGAACTTGGAGCTCTTTAGCTCTATTGAATTTATGGAGGCGTCCATAAATTCTTCGCTGAATAAGCCAGTCTTTGGCGTATGACTGCAGCTTACATCAGCTTCCAAGGCAGAGAGCTTTCAGGTCTCTGTCCATTCAAACTCTGAAGAGAAAGTTCACATCTCTCCTTCCTCACAGGAACTCCTGTTTTCTACGAAGAAACTTAGAACCCTTAGTAGAAGCTCTGAGATTAGAACACGGCTTCCTCATTGGTCCGTGGACCAGCGAGCAGAGTTAGAGACACGTCAAAGACTTCACTTTAACGTTATCAGGGTTCAAGGTGAGAGTCAGAGCAGAGAGAAGTTGTTTAGAGGGTGTTGGAGCCGTTCTCACGAAAACAACGGATTAACTGTCTCATTCATTTCTAAACAAAACGGCCGGGCCTCTGTGACCCGAGCCTTCAACTTTAACACAGCAGGAGTGACACAGTAATGTTTCACATTACAGAATAACACAGCATATAACATATGTGATCATGATATATTGTCAACTACAACACTGCTCATGAATAAACACACGTGATGCTTCTGATTATATTTGTATTAGAACAAAATCCAAGATAGAAATAGTCTCTTTTTGAGTGAATCTGTTCTTTGATTTAAACTAATAAAATAAACTGTGTTAAATGTCTGGTTACTGAAAGGTCAGTAAAAGTCATCTCTGGAACAGTTCAAAAAATACACAGGTGTATCAAAGTGGACACGGTCATGCCCACTACAACTGCTTTTGTGATGCTTTGATCATTTTTATAGATTGTGAAAACTGGTAAATGATCACTTAAGTCGGTCGTTAAGATACCACCTATCACATCCCCATTTGTTATATTTGTGAAAATATTATCAATTATTGTGGCACTATGAGTTGTAATTCTTGTTGGCTTTGATATCAACGGATACATATTTAAACTGTACATAGAGTTTATAAATATACTGGTGTTATTTGAATCTGTTTTATTTCCCATATCAATGTTAAAGTCTCCACACAAAAAAACTTTTTTATTAAAACTCTTCTCCAATAGCTCCAAGATTTTATCAGTGAATATTTCTATATTTGATCCTGGTGATCTATATACACAACTTATTATTATGTTTTTATCGTTTTTGTTTATTATTTCTATTGTTATCATTTCCATAATATTATCAACAATTATTGACATTTCACTGTTTAATTTACATTTGATTTCATTATTAACAAATAGAGCGACTCCACCACCTCTTTTATTATTTCTGTTCAAATGAAATAATTCATACCCTTCGATGTGAATATTATTTGTGTTTTCAAAGTCAAAGTCAACTTTATTGTCAGAACTGCAATATGTACAGGACATACACAGGATTGAAATTGCGTTTCTCTCAGTCCCTCGGTGCAACAGTAACCATTTAAACACTAAAACACTGAAACATTTAATAAACATAAGCATAAAATAGTAAAAGTGTAACACTGTCCTGAGTTTTTGCATAGTAGTATAAAAGTATGAAAATTTACACCAACACTAAAACTAAAACTAAAACACTAAACATTTAATGAACATAAGCATAAAATGAAATAATAAAAGTGTAATACTGTCCTGAGTTTTTGCATAGTAGTATAAAAAATAAAAAGTATATCTATAAAATAAACTGAAGGTTCTAGCATTGACATTTGCAAAGAGTGGCAAAGCAGCATATGAGTTAATGTACACAGTATATGTATGAGGTAGTAGTTGATGTTGGTATAGAGGCAAAAGTGGCATATGCAGTAAGGCACATTGGGCATCCTTAAATAAGGCTAGTCAGAGAATACTGTATATGTATCAGCAGTGGTGTAGATATAAAAGTAGTGTAAATGTAAACAGTAGTAATAAATGTAAACAGTAGTAATACATGTAAACAGTATTAATAATTTATTTAGTTTTCATCATTAAGCCATGTCTCTGACAGTGCTATTATCGTAAAAGTTCTATTTAATAGTTTTAAAGCTCCACTGACATCATCTTTTAACTTTCCATAAAATGGCACAACATATATATATATATTAAGATTGACCTCTGATCGTTTTTGCTAAAACAATGTGAAATGAATGAAAATTCCTCTCAAAAACAGTTTAAAATTAGCGCCATTTTTTTAACACGATAAATAGGGATTTCGCCGTCGCAGGATGATGACGTCATAACAAGAGACGTCTCTGCTGCGCACCTTGAAAACAATGGAGGAGCTACAAACTCGATCCGTCCAATTTAGCCATTTAAAAGTTAATATTTTAGCGGATTGTCTGCAGAGAAGCCAAAGTTATTTCCAGTAAACAGCAGGTTATAATTTTTTTTCAGCTCCTGCTGGTTTTTGGAGACTTTTCACTTCAGGACGTGAGCAGCTCTGTGAGGACTTACAGCATAGTTTCCACAGCACTGAAATGGTAATATATTAGTTAATGTTTCTAATAATTATTCAACATTAATTTATAGTTTAAAAAATTAGTCCCTTTTAAAATATCTGTTAAATATATTATTCTTTTATTTTATTTTGTTTGTGTTTTCAGGTTTCCAGGTCTCCAGTCCATCACCTGAGGCTCTTCCTGAACCACTAGTACAACCCAGACTTTCACATCACAGCAGGTAAGATTGCATCAACGAAAAGAATAGTACTCAACAATATTCTTTGATGTAAATCTGTTGATTTTCTGTGGTTCTGATGAGGGAAGTGACAAAGTGGATGCAGCATTCAGCCCATAATGGACCCAGATGTCCCCTGCGTCCAGACCTACAACACCTGGACATCCATGAGCGTGGAGGAGCGAGGAGGTGGTGGAGTCTGAAGAAGTACAAGCAGCAGGATGAGGAGAAACTAGACCGATGTCCCCTGCGTCCAGACCTACAACACCTGGACAGGAGGGTGGACGAGGAGGTGTTGGAGTCATTTTTACAGAGCTGATGAAGTCAAACACCACTTGCATTTTTTAAACTCAATTTTTTTTGATAATCTGTTCATATTAATGTTTCCCCAGAGGTTTTCATTTATTTGATAATATGGGATGGTTTTATTTTAATAAAATGTTTTTTTCAACATTCACCAATTTTGTTTTTACTAAAGTATGAGCTGTGAGTTGTAGATGCACGAATGAAATTAAAACAGATACACAAATATTCTCACAAAGAATAACTCAACACTAACAGATAATATAGTGTACTACTGTAACTTTATTTACACATAACTACAGAAACACTTGGTTCATTGTTATCCTTTTTTTTCAAACAATATGTTCATTTGAACAGTCAGAAAAAATATTAAATTCATTGATTCATTTTCATCTCAATGCTCTGGCCAGTTGTAGTATTTCTGCATATTTTAATGTCTTGATGCACAAACGTAGCTTTCTGCAGCAGTCCTGATGTTCTACAGATCCTGAAGATGTCTCCATCTGTTGTTGAACAATATCAAGGTTTGTTCTCCACCTCGGTCCACTCTTCAGGTGAAGACATTTCTGTGAATCCTCGCTCCTCCACGCTCATGGATGTCCAGGTGTTGTAGGTCTGGACGCAGGGGACATCTGGGTCCATTATGGGCTGAATGCTGCATCCACTTTGTCACTTCCCTCATCAGAACCACAGAAAATCAACAGATTTACATCAAAGAATATTGTTGAGTACTATTCTTTTCGTTGATGCAATCTTACCTGCTGTGATGTGAAAGTCTGGGTTGTACTAGTGGTTCAGGAAGAGCCTCAGGTGATGGACTGGAGACCTGGAAACCTGAAAACACAAACAAAATAAAATAAAAGAATAATATATTTAACAGATATTTTAAAAGGGACTAATTTTTTAAACTATAAATTAATGTTGAATAATTATTAGAACCATTAACTAATATATTACCATTTCAGTGCTGTGGAAACTATGCTGTAAGTCCTCACAGAGCTGCTCACGTCCTGAAGTGAAAAGTCTCCAAAAACCAGCAGGAGCTGAAAAAAAATTATAACCTGCTGTTTACTGGAAATAACTTTGGCTTCTCTGCAGACAATCCGCTAAAATATTAACTTTTAAATGGCTAAATTGGACGGATCGAGTTTGTAGCTCCTCCATTGTTTTCAAGGTGCGCAGCAGAGACGTCTCTTGTTATGACGTCATCATCCTGCGACGGCGAAATCCCTATTTATCGTGTTAAAAAAATGGCGCTAATTTTAAACTGTTTTTGAGAGGAATTTTCATTCATTTCACATTGTTTTAGCAGAAACGATCAGGGGTCAATCTTAATATATATATATGTTGTGCCATTTTATGGAAAGTTAAAAGATGATGTCAGTGGAGCTTTAAGTAATCTGTTATTTTGGATATATTTGCATTTATACTTCTGCTATTAAAGTGAATAATAGAGAGAACCCCATTTGTTATATTGATGTCATTAAATTGCTCTTCATTATAATATTCACTATCTTTTATTATGTATTATTTATTATATGAACAAGAACATAGACTCTTATGTGAGATGTGATCAAGTGAAGCTTCCTGTAAATTCTTGCTGTGTTCCGTGGGTCAGAAAGCAGGAGCTGCATTGACGCAGGTCGATGATACTGTGATTTCCAGGCGACAGGAGCTTCGGTTCAGAGTGCTGCCGTGTGTGTTAGGGCTCAACTAATTTAGGAGTAAATGCAACACAAACTCCACTCAACAAATTCAAGCAATTATCATTACCATGATAGTTCAAGAAACAAAACTGTATCAGAAGTTAATATATTAGAATAAATCATTTATCAATTTAAAGGCTGATATTTTAATCTTGAAATGATTCGGTGGGATCATTTACCTAATAATGTGTCAGATAAAGTCATCACAACAAATTCATGCACACTTTTGACTGGTAAAATCAAACTCCGAGTCAAAATATTTGCTCATTTTACAGAATAGATATTTCAGCAAACCTCCTGACATCCTCTGACAGAACTTAGCTCACATTTTAAATGCTGAAAGAGCTCAGCAGCTCTGGAGAGAAAACGTGAATGTCATCTTCAGAGTTCCTTCTCCAGAGTGTTGATTGCAAACAGTTCTCTTAAATGGGCGGAAGGAAAGTCACCTTTCATTCCATCTAACTGTACTTACAGCTAATTGCTGTCTTAGAGGAACAGAAATTAAATTTTGAAAGGTCTTTGAAGTACTCACAGTGAAGCTTTTCTGCCTTTTGTGCTGAGAGCAATTAATTTGGCAGCTGTATGAAGTCTTTTGCTTGAGCCAGATGAATAATTGTCACTATGGAATTATAGGCATTTATTCAAATTCCAGAGAGTTTCTGTTATTACCATGAAGAACAAAGATTGTTGTCTCGCATGCTTACGGTGAAGCAAACACCAGCTATTTCCTCTCTTCTTCTGATAATATTTTATTGAAGATTCTTGTGTGTTATGGTCAACACGAGAATAATATTGGAATTTCCTCATTAGTCGCCCATTTCCTGCTCGCTTTAAGAGCAGCCAGCTGCAGTCTACATTCACTGAGGTCCCAGATGTTCATGTCTCGTTTAAAAAAAAAATCTAGATTTATGAAGAAGAAGCAAAGCGCACGGTGGACAGAATCAGCTGAAAATCACGGATTGTTCTGAGTTATTTTTTATGAATAGAAACTAACTTTACTTTTGTCTTTTGCAGAATAATAGCACAGAAAAATAGCAATAAACGTTATTTTCTTCTTGCTTTAGCCAACAGTTTTCATTCTTTCGCAAACCACACACACACACACACACAAGTTGACGCATTAATAAATGAATAATGAGAAGCTGCCATGTTGCACTAGTTATCTTTTGTTGTAATAATCCATCACCTGTTTTCAATCCCAAATATGTTTATGCTTTATTTCTCACTTCAGGTAAATCCACGAGGAGATAATGCTGCCAAAATAAATAAATAAGTAAAACAATCAGAAACGTTATAGACCTTAGTAAATGTGTTCTTAATGGTTTTCTGTTGTCAGTACCTACCGGTATTTAAGTTATTTATAGGAGGTAATTTGGTACCACTTTACTATAAGGTTCCCCTTATAGATGGCTAATAAATAGTTGACATATACGTTATTAATTCCTTCATACAGACTTTATAAATCATTAATAATTGTTTATTATGCATTAATTAAGGGTGACAGAGAGACCAAACTGACCAGTTCCTTGCCAAATGGTGAGCCAAATCTGTTCACCTATGTATTTCATCTAGAGTTGCTATATTAAACATGTCAGACTAAGTTAGTACCTTGTAAGCACAATAAGCATTTGTAAACCTATTTAGATACTTATGCAGTTACAAAGTACAATATTATATGCAAAAAAATAGTTTTACAAATGTTTATTGTGCTTACAAGGCAGTAACTTAGTCTGAAATGTTTAATATAACAACTCTAGATGAAATATATAGGTGAACAAATTTGGTTCACTAATCACTATTTGGCAAGAAACTGGTCAGTTTTGTCTCCGTCACCCTTAATTAATGCATAATAAGCAGTTATTAATGATTTACAAAGTGTTTATAGAGGCGTTAATAATATATCTATAAACTAGTTATTATCCATCTATAAGGGGAGCCTTATTATAAAGTGATACCGGTAATTGTCTGAATGATTATTCCATGTTTGAGTAAAATTGATCAAGATTTAAGTGCACTGTTGCTTTGGATGTGTTTAGTGATGTGTTAAAACATGAAGAGCTATAGACTTGATTTTTCTGAATACTTAATACACATATGCATCATCATATGCATCCACTGTTCATCCCCCCAGCTATAAGGACAAGGTCACAAATAAAGGTCAAAGGTTGCTAGTCCAGTGCAAGATTGCTGTACTGTATTGTGTATAATAGTTTGTCAACGGACGTATAATGTGACATGCGGTTCTCTTGTTTATGTATTTTTGGTTTAAGTGATAATTTGGATGCTGTTTGCATAGATTAATCTTGGATTTTCTGTTAAAGTAGTTTTATGTTGTTGTTGTTTTTTTGCTGCAAACTAACAAGTAAATAAAGTTTGTTTCTGTCCTTCATCTGCCCACTTCATTTTTGCTCAGCTTTGAGTTCTTATTTCAATAAGTGACTAACTAAAACAAATCACCCTTATATATGAAGATGATTTATTTCCATCCTCTTCTGACATCATTTTGGTTATGTTTATGCTTTATATATTATCTATGAGCTTAACTCTTGGGTGTTTGACTGCTGAACCACTTTAAAATGAATGCCAGCAATCTGTTCTGTCCTTACATTTTAATGAGCATATCTGCATATGTGTTCATCATTATCACATTAAAGCGTATTGATGTGTAAAGTGCAGCCACATCCATATGTCGGCTCAGCACTTTTAAACTTCTTTTCCCTATTTTGATTTGGGAAACGCTTGAAGGGCACTTGTCTGCATGAGGCAGAAAGAGTGCAGAGAGCTCTCTCTAAAAAAGCTAAGTCTGGTCCTCTGGACATTTAAAAAAACAAAAAAACAAAACAAAGCAAAAAATTGTAGAAACGTTTCGTCTTTCGTCCGAAAGACTCCAAAAGTCCGAAAAAAGTGCAGAGAGCCTTTCAGTAAAGACTCTGTGAAGTGAAGCATCCATGCAGAGGACACCAGACGTTCCCTGTTGCTCTGACACTGCAATGTTTGGGACCTCTGACCTTCTCATGATGTGTGCCAAGATAGTTTAGTAATACTGAAAACTATAAAAACAACAAAAAACTATTTTTCTTCTTTTTAAACTTGGCCTAAACATATTTAAAGTGATTAAAGTGTGTGCCATCATGCTATGCCATTGTGGTTCAGTTCCCTGGCCTGCCATGGCGGCCGTCTCCATGATCCTCCATCTGCCTGCATGGACCAAACTCTAAGGACCTGTTTGGTTCCGCGAGGAAATCTTGTATGTTTTCTGTCTGCCGGACCCAGTTCTGGACTGCAGTCTTTGAGGGCAGCTGCTGTGGTAGTTATTACTATCAAGCTGCTGACCGGACCTGCTCACAAGACCACACCACTAACAGAAAAGAACCACGATGTTGAAAGAACCTCACTGCTATCCAAACCACACTGTAGATGTATTTCTTTTTCACTTTTGGCACCTTGTTGTTTTAGAAGTATTTTTAGTATGTTTTTAGTATTTTTTTTATTATTTATTTATTTATTTATTCATTTCAAATTTGAAAAAGAACAAACATTTTTACAAAATGATATAGAGAAATAAAGAACAAATTTAAAAGGAAAGGAAGCAGAAGAAGAAGATACTCTTATAATATCTTCCCCTTTTTAAAAACAACATTTCATTTAAACAATCAATTCAAGCCAAATGTATCCATAAACCATATTTATAACTCATAATAATACAACTAATTCATAGAGATTTTAAATATATAACATTCACACATACATTTTCAACAATCTATTCTTAATCGTTTTCTTAAATACAGACATTGACTGCGCAACTTTAACACCATATTCCAATCCAATCCATATACCAATTCCACGTATTAAAGTAAAATGACCCTTTAAACTTGTTCTATATTGTGGTTTAACAAAAATATCTGTACCCTTTAAATTATAACAACTTTTCCTCTTTACAAAAAGCTTTTGAATATTTGAAGGTAGAGTGTTATTTTGCGCTTTATACATTAGTAAAAAAAATTATATTCCACCAAATCATAAAATCCTAGTAACTTCAATTTATAAAACAATACACCAGATGGATGATAATAATGCGTTCTAGTTATTATCCTTAATGCTGTTTTCTGTAAAGCAAAAATAGGTTTTGTTGTAGTTTTGCACGCTGTACCCGAGATTTCAATACAATAAATAAATGTGGTAGTATGATTGTATTATACAGCAAAAACAAAGCTTTATCATTAAGTAAGTCCTTTACCTCATATAGTACTGATATGGATTTGGATATTTTAATTTTAACGGAATTTATGTGTTGCTTCCATGACAATCTATCATCAAAGATTACACCCAAGAATTTAATTTATTTTACTCTACATATTTCAACTCCGTCAATTCTGAAAGGCAAGTATTTTAGTAGTATTTTTAGTATGTTTTTAGTATTTTTGCTGCATGGTATTTCTGGGGGGGGGGGGGTGGCGAGTGGAGCATTTCATTACATTCTTGACCTTGTGTTGATTTTGCATATGACAAACAAACCAAACTTGAACCTAAACCATTTTTACAGTAAATTACTTTCAGTTTTATTCATGGTACATATGTTTGGATGCATAGTGGCTGAAAAGAAGTTGTGGCTTGTGTCTTGGGTATCAGTATTCTTTACGTGTTTAAATGCAGTTGCTTGCTCTTGCTGCAGAGCTGTTTTAGTTCACAGGGAGACCTGATGTACTGAACTGCTGATTTCCTTCGGCAGCACATTACCCAGGACACCTAACTTAAGCATCTGGAAAAACTCCACCGTCTATTGATCGAGTCGGTGCCTACAACTGAAGTGGAGGACACTAAAAATGCCCCCATTTGTTACAGTTTGGAAAGTATTTTTACAACTGGAGACGAGCAGCGATTGTGCATGTTTGACTTCAGTGTTAAGTTGACTGAGCCATAATGAAAAATGTTTGAAATGATTTAGAACTAGTTGAACAACTATAAACAAGGAAGCCAGAATTAAAGGTCACTTTATTTTAGTTGCTTTATCTGAAATGAATTCAGCTTGACACATTTATGGACTGAGATGTCCCTGAGGTGTCTCCTTTACTGGATTTTACTTCTGAAGACAATTCAAACGCAGCTCGGAGTGACTTTTAGCCACCTCTCTGTTTTCATCTAAAACAGCTAAGTGTTTGTGCCGTGTCTTTTGGTTTGTCTTTTAAACATCCTCTTCAAATTTCTGACACTGTCAAAAAGCCCAGCGTGACAAACTGTAGTTTTTCTTAAAGCTGCTATATGTAACTTTTCTAACAATATATTTTTAACATATTTCTTCACTCTGTCACTAGATTGATGTTAGAGAGGTAATCTCTGAAAAAAACTTAAAAAAATATTGTCCCCTTGCTTCTCCAGGTGGTAAATAAGCATTTCTAAAAAGAAAAAGTGACCCGCCATTTTCCATCCAATAAAAACAAAGTTTGTAACCAGCCAATAAAAACCGAGCTTGAATTTGAATCAGCCAATAAAAACAGAGCTTGAATTTGAATTTTAACAGACCACAAGGGGGCAGAGCCATATATGGCTCTGAGGGGGAGGGATCAGAATGCTTTGCTTGTTGAAATTTTTTCTAAGTGCTGATGTTCTACAGAAACTGCAGACTGAACCTTTAAACAGTGAATGATTTAATACCATTTGTAAAAATGAAAATGAGGCTTCAGTAGAGAGTAATTATTATTTTCTTGTCATTTTTAGGCTTGCTTTTTCAAAATATGCATGTATAATGATGCTGAAAATGTAAATATACTGTATGTATACAACTTATAGTTTAATCCACCTATTCTACTGTACACGTAAAATGCAGAGATAGAATAGAATAGAATAAAAAACTGCCTTTATTGTCCCACGGATGGGAAATTCAAGTGTAACAACACCAACAGAGAAAAAGATTCACACAAAATGTTCCTAAAATGTAAAAGAAAAAAAAAAAGAAAAAAATATATACATANTATATACATATATATATACATATATATATATATATATATAATATATATATATATATATATATATATATATATATATATATATATATACAGGTAGTCCCCGATTTACGAGCGCTCTGATCTACGAGGTTCCAGACTTACGAGCTGGCGAATTATTGGAAAAAACGCAAAAAATACTGAGTTTTCCTGTGTTTTTTCACCACAGTTCGTTAGCTAAACATGTGGACACACGTTTCCGATCATTTTTATGCACTCATAAGCAGTTTTTCGATGAAAAACGAGTGTTTGTAGTCGCGCTAGCAAAACCGTTCCAACTTACGAGCGAAATTCCGGACTTACGAGACACGTGGCGGCCGTTCCAAATTACGAGATTTCCATGTTACGAGCGCCTCGTTGTAACGGAACTCGCTCGTAAGTCGGGGACTACCTGTATATATATAATATATATATATATATATATAATATATATATATATATATATATATATATATATATACATATATATATATATATATATATATATATATGATAAACAATAACAATAATAATGTTCACTAATGCTCAATACGTATTGAACATTGAGAATGACAGACTATTTTTCAGGTGATTGAGCAAAGGTCAGCATGTATTTAATTTAATTTAATTTTTTTATTTAATGTGTTTAATTTTATTTTGTACATTACAACACATAATGTAATTTCATGCAACATAGACACAAATGACTGTACAGTACATGTATAAAAACTCTTGGAGCCCACTGTTGACCCCTCAGGAAGTGAGTTAGACACACAGTAATTAACAAGTGAAATGAGTGAAAGCTAATGTTTAATGCAGACACATTGTGGCAACCTCTTTGGATATGATAAAGCTTTTCAAGCTGTACTGATCAATAGTTTTGCATTAATTATGAATGAAATTGCTTTATGGTAAATAAGTGGTTCCTGGTAATGAAACTACAGCAGTAGTATAAATTACTGGCTGAGTCATGCATACGTAATGTCTTTGACTCCATTGTTTACAGCATATGACACAAAATGTTTTCTTTTGTGTGTATGTGTGTGCGCGCCCACGTGTTCTCGGGCTCTGCTCAGCATCAGGGTTTTAAACTTTTGGCAAATACCAAATAATAAATAAATTACAGACAGAAACATTAGCTCATGAACACTGTTATAGTTTACAAGTTAAAAAAGGCAGATTTTCCTCAGGATTTGATGTTGCTCTTTCGGCTGCTCCATTCTGCAAAGATCACCACAGCGACATAAACTGGATTTGAACCCCCAGCCCCAGCATCACCAGACTGAAGCACTGATTACACACAAAATCTTCCAGAGAAAGCACAAATCAGGGTTTGATAAAGATCCAAAAATAGATTATTTGCTGTGTGGGATGGGACATATGAAATGTTCAAACTGGTGAAAATAAAAAATGGTGGTTGAAGACACTTCACATATTGAGGAAATGGGTTAACCGGCTATAATCCCTGACAGACCATCATCAGTGTTCAGCACTTTGGTTGGCCTTGTCACTGTTTTAAGTGCTCTATAAATAAAATGGTATGGTCTGGCTTGGTATAGTGTGGCTGAGGTCTCAACACCACTTGACTTATTAACTTTATTTTAAGTGAATACTTCTGAAAGCCGATCAATTTCAGTCGAGACAGATCCCCAACAAGACCATCTGAAAGGGCCTCAGGCCTTCGCTCTGCAAACATCCACCTCTATGAAATGAAATATATGCAGGGGAAGCCATTAATAATTGATGCTGTTACATAACACATGATAGGGAGGCAGCTGCAGCAAAATGGAAGATTGATATGTGCTACAAATGTGTTGGAGAACTGTATTGACTGAAGTTTAATGTGATTTTTATTGATTTATCACTAAGTTGGGCCACACAAAAGATAAAGTTTAGTAGGAGTAATATTTGTGGTTTTACTCAAACGTTGCATCTTCTGCTGTGCCTACATGTAACTCTAATTGGATGTTGCTGACATTTTGCGTTGGTAAAATGTCATCTTTTGCACACAGAAAGCTCCAACGTTGTTTTTGACTCCCCTGACCACACATCTGTGCTGCCTCCAGTGGGTTTGTTCAGGTCAAAGTGATTTGTTGCTCATTAAATGTCATTAAATCTTCTTGTTAGTCATTTAAACAAGAGTTCCTCTTTGTGGAAATATCATATAACGATAATGATAATGATAAAGACAAATTTAGTTGAAAACACATTCAATTTTATTTTTGCTTTCCTTCTGCATCCTTCAGGGATCCATCGATGGCTGTCTGCTATTGGATGAGGTTTTATTCCCAAATGAAACCAGATCTCTTGAATTCAATGTGCCCTCCTCTATTACCTCACTGAGGATTGGTCGGTTTCACAGTTCATCCTGCCTCCCATCTTCAGAAATCCAACCCAATTCCCTCCCTTAGGCACAAAGGAGAAACCGAACCCTGTCTTGTCCAGCCTCCTTTGTGCACTTCGTTTGGGTGACCTGATCTGCTACCTTCACAGTTCAGCAGAACAATCCAGCTTTGAAGTCAACCCTAACAGACTTGGAGCTTAGAAACAATTTTTGGAGGAACATGGGAGCTCCAGAAGAGGAGGCACCACGCCCGCCCTCAGACATCACTGTGTTTGGGGCTAACTGTACCCTCCATGGTCTTAGCCACATCTTCTTGCCCGGCGGGGTGACTATCCGACGCTTGCTTTGGGCCGCCGCTTTCTGCTCTTCGCTTTCCATCTTCCTCCTCCAAGTGGCCGACCGTGTGATTGAGTATTACCAGTACCCCTACGTCACCCTCCTGGATGAAATGGACAGTCCCGTCATGTATTTCCCGGCAATTTCCATGTGCAACTACAACAGCTTTCGAAAGTCCCAGATCACTAGGAATGACATGTTCTGGATGGCTGGGATGCTTGGGGTGGAACAGGGGGACTTTGATGATTTCATGGCGGCTTTGGGGCAACCCACGGACAACAGCAAGTTTTTCCCCAGCAAGACTTTCAACATGTTGGAGTTTGTACAAAGAACAAGCCACAACATAGAGGAAATGTTACTGGACTGCAAATATAGAGGCAAGGACTGCGGTCCAGAAAACTTCACTACAGTGAGTATGGATCCATCTTTGGAGGTAGTCTCAGGGAAAATCTGTCTCGGTTGCATCACAAATTGTCAGGTAATGAGTTGAGAAAAACTAAAATAGGTCAGCAGCGTAGATGCTGATTTATTAACAATTTAGACAAACATTTTGACAACAGTCTCAATCAGTTAAAAATCTTTGATTTTGCTGAAAAAATAGTCAACAGAAAGCTTGAAAACATAATTTGAGGAAAATACTAAACCCTCAGGCAAGAAAACAAATGTGAGCTGTTTAATAATCATTATAACTCTACAGTTTAGGTGCTTCAGTCTGCCCATGGTGATGTAAAAAAATGAGTCAGTTCATGATCATGAACACCATGAGATAAGGGAAATATTTGAGAAAACCCATAAAAATCTGCACCTTGTAGAAAAAAAAATTTGTTGAACATTTGCAGCAGTTAAAGAAGAAATACCACTTTAATTCAAATAATCTCAGCACTTACTTATTGTTTTGTTTTTACATAACTCTTCTATTTAAAAAGACATTATTGACATACTTCTGGCAAGAATAAGTAAAGTGTAAGAGAGAAAGTTTTAGAGAAATACTGATAATGTAGTGCTTTATGTCAGGAAACAGATATTTGAATGGCCTTTTTTCTTAAGGCAGCTTTGATCTACTCGTTTTGTTTTGGGCATTTGGTAATAGTACATGTATTATTGTTTTGTTTGTTTAAATTTGGAGCGTAAAATAGAAAAGTGTCTTTAAAAACATGGAGTCTGCCGAGATGCCATATGGTTCAACAGATCTCTGCTGACATCATGCATTATGAAGGCAACATATGCTGCTTTCAAAACTAGCGGACTTTTCCACACATTGTTCTTCTTTTAAACATATATACCTCAAAAGAACTTTAATTACAAAAGCAAAAGGTCAATCTCATCAGACAAAATGGAAAAGCACATGAAGTCATTGAACGTGTCAGCATAGAATGTTTCTTTGGAACCAAATCATTTTAGGCATTTACTGGAAAGATGACATCGTGTCAGCACATTTTAATATAATTTATTCATCCTTTTGGAGAAAGAGAGACGGTAAGGATTATATTTCGAGTTGCTCCCGGTAGGTCTGGAAAGCACCTTGCATGGTAGTCTGCCGCCACCGGTTTATGAATGTGTGTAGCATTCAATATATGTGTAGCACTTTGAGATTTTCAGTAATGAAAAGTGCGTTATAAATTGAATTAATTATTATTATTATTATAAATATTATTGATTTGAGTGATGACTGGAGATAGGCTTACCACACAGTGCTGTTTCTAAAAACTTATTCTTAAGCAAAAGCTGTTTAATTTTTTACATTGTTGAAAGTTTCACAAAGCCATGCAGCACACAATCTGTGTGAGATAATGCTGTAAATTGAGATTGGAGGTTTGTCTTTTCAGCCTACAGCAGATCTGGCGTGCACAGAAAGAAGACTTCAGTTCTGCCAATGACTCGGCAGATTCGAGACACCACCCTGAGAACGAAACAGCAGATTTTGATATGGCTGTGGTCAGTCCCATAACCTTGGCTTTTTCACATCTCCACATTTTAAAGGGCAAATTTCAGATAAATGTCAGAAACTGGAGATGCACCAAGGGCCCAAAGAGGGGGGCTAATTAAAGATTCATGGCGCTGCCTGAATTCCCTTTTCTCAACTGCCTCAGCAGGCTGATCTTAATGTGTGAGAATCAGAGGCGGCACAGAACTGAGATTATACCCATCATATATTTCAGTATCGTCACCGCACCGTGACTCTTCCTAGGCCTGGAAAACATCTGACAATTTGTGTCCTGCTTTAGAAAATCTGCACAGCTAATCATAGCAATGATCTACCGAGAGCAGATTTTGGTCAGTAAAATGCATTTCTGTGTGGTATTGCATTAAAGCTGCAGTATGTAGCTTTTTTTATGAACATATTTCTTCACTCTGTCACTACCTCCTGACAGACTGATGTTAGCCAGGTAATCTCTGAAATTTTTTAAAAAAAAATATTGTCCCCTTGCTTCTCCAGGTGGTAAATAAGCATTTCTAAAAAGAAAAGGTGACCCGCCATTTTCCAGCCAATAAAAACAGAGTTTGTAACCAGCCAATAAAAACAGAGCTTGAATTTGAATCAGCCAATAAAAACAGAGCTTGAATTTGAAATTCAACAGACCACAAGGGGGCAGAGCCACATATGGCTCTGAGGGGGAGGGATCAGAATGCTTTGCCTGTTGAAAATATTTCTAACTGCTGCAGTTCTACAGAAACTGCATACTGAACCTTTAATGGAACATTTAAAGAAACAGATTGTCACCTTTTGCTGTTTTAAAACTTTGTGTTCTTCGTCTTTACTCATCATAGCCGGCTCCCGAGGCATACGCAGCACAAGCAACTGTTTAGCGGCCCCCAGGTCCACAGGGGACGTCCAAGAGCACTTACCAACAAAAGAAATGTTGATGCATAATTTAATTTACATTAGTTATACCCTGATGCATGCTCAATAATCCAGGTAGAAAAATCTAAAAAAGCTAAGTCTGGTCCTCTGGACATTCAAAAACGTTTTTTTTTTTTTTTTGAATGTCCAGAGGACCAGACTTAGCTTTTTTTTATTACATTAGTTATAATCACGTGAAAGAAAATCTCATTTTATATACTGATGCATGCTCAATAATTCAGGTAGAAAAATCAAACTTAATCCATCCAGAGGACCTAATTTAACTTTGTTAGATACATAGTTTGATATTTTTGTTAACAAATTGACAAGTTAATACTACAAATGTATTATTTTCTGCTGCTCAGAATGCTATTTATATACTGTAATAATAATAAGAATCATTTAATTTAAAAGCGCCTTTCAGGACACCCAAGGACACTTCACAGCAAGAAAACAAACAAACACAGTTCAAACATCAGCAGTAACAAATTGAAATATAAAATAAATAAAGAATATAAAATACAAAATAATATAAAATACATTTAGTAAAGTTAATGACAAGCAAGTCTAAAGAGATGTGTTTTCAGAGCAGTCTTGAACAGAGAAAGGGAGGTGGTGTTTCGAAGGTCTGGCGGTAGAGCGTTCCAGAGGTGAGGAGGCAGAGCAGGTGAAGGCCCTGCTCCCCATGGTGGAGAGGCGGGCAGAGGGTACATGGAGATGTAGCGAAGAGGAGGATCTGAGAGAGCGTGATGGGATGGAGATTTGTAGGAGGTCAGATAGATAAGGAGGGGCAAGGTTGTGGATAGCTTTGAAAGTGAGAAGAAGAATTTTGAAGACAATGCATGATTTAACCGGGAGCCAGTGGAGCTGCTGCAGGACAGGAGTGATGTGGTTATAGTAGGAGGTTTGAGTGATGACACGGGCAGCTGAGTTCTGGACCATCTGTAACTTGTGGAGAGATTTGTTAGGGAGGCCATAGAGAAGGGAGTTGCAGTAATCAATACAGGAAGTCACAAGACTGTGCACCAGGATGGCTGTGGAGCGGGGTGTGAGAGAAGGACGGAGACGGTTAATATTACGGAGGTGGAAATAGGCAGACCGAGTAACATTGTTGATGTGTGAAGTGAAGGAGAGAGTGGTGTCGAGGATGACACCGAGACTCTTGACCTGAGGGGAGGGGGATAGCAGAGAGTTGTTAAGGGGGACGAGAAGATGTTCTGATTTTGAAATAGAGTTTTTGGTACCAACAAGAATGATTTCTGTTTTGTTACTGTTTAGTTGAAGGAAATTGTTAGAAAACCAGTGATTTAGCTCATTGAGACAGTCGGTGAGGATGGAGGGTGGGTGGGTGGAGTTTGGTTTTGATGACAAGTAGAGCTGTGTGTCATCAGCATAACAGTGGAAATGGACGCCATATTTGCGGAAGATGTGACCTAGAGGAAGGAGGTAAATGATGAAGAGGAGGGGTCAGAGGACAGAGCCTTGGGGGACACCCGTGGAGACAGGGGAAGACTGGGAACGGAAGGATTTAATCTGAATGAATTGAGTGCGGTCAGAGAGATAAGAGTTGAACTAGTCTAACGCCGGGGTACCTGAGATGCCAATGGAGGTTAGTCTGTTGAGGAGGATAGAATGACAGATGGTGTCGAAGGCAGAACTTAAATCAAGAAGAATGAGTATGGACAGACCAGAGTCAGCAGCAAGAAGGAGGTCGTTAGTAATTTTTATTAGAGCTGTTTCAGTGCTATGGTGGGGGCGAAAACCGGATTGAAACTCTTCATAAATGTTGTTGTTGGACAGGTGAGAGTGAAGTTGACTAGCAACAGTTTTTTCAAGAATCTTGGAGATGAAGGGCAGATTGGAGATCGGACGAAGATTACTGAAGTTGGTAAAGTCAAGACCTGGTTTCTTGATGATGGGGGTGATGGCAGCAGACTTGAGGGCTGTGGGAACAATGCCAGAGGCTAGGGAGGAGTGAATGATATTAGTGATGATAGGGAGCAGAGACGGGAGACCGGATTTAACAAGAACGTTGGGAAATTGATCAAGTTGACAGAATAAGGACTTAGACTTGCTGATAATGTCAGCAATGTCATCAGCAGAGGGGAGGGAGAAGACTGAGAAAGGGAGGGAGGGATGGGGGAGTTCAACACAGATGCTGGGGGCAGTATTTGGTCCAAGGTGTTTATGAATTGAAATAATATTTTCATTGAAATATAACATCAGGGAGTTGCAAAATTCTGTGGAAACCATGTGAGAGGGTAGAGAGTTAGGAGATGAGACAGAACGGTGAAGGAGAGAGAACAATGTCTTTGAATTGTCAACATTGGATAGTGTTGGGCACCAGACCGCTAGGGAGCGCTAAAGCGCTAATCCGCTGATAGCGGACCTAAACAATTTGTTAGCGCTATAGCGGATTGACTAACTTTTATAATTCATAAGCGGATTTGCGCTATTTTTATTTAAAATGCAGTACCGCTAATAACTAATTATCTATCAGTAAAAACGAAAAAACTTATTTACGGGCTCTTAAATCAACCGGACGACTGCTCACGGACCATATCCTGTCAGCGCCGGATGTGGTCCGTGAAAAAAAGCGGTCCCCGCCCTAAGGGGGGCTAGAGAGAGCGCTCTCTCTATAGCAGTTAGCAGCCAGTGTGTTACTCTGCAGCCTTATTGCTTGTTTTCGAAGAGTCAGACGAAGAGTTTTTAACATGGAGGGTGAACTTATGGATGTTTCTCAGCGGCCTACGCGACGCGTCAGCGCCTCATTTGCCCTGTTCAAAATGGCGACGGCCACAGAAGCGAAGGACTTTACAAGAAAACACGGTAAAAACTATTATTTCTTTGCTGAGAAAAAATATATTTCTTAGCTGACTAGCACAAGGTTTTTCTGAGGTTAATTGTTTCACGAAATGGTCAAATCTGCTGGATTAAAGAAAGTAGTTTGCCATTTGCCCTGTTCAAAATGGCGACGCCACAGAAGCGAAGGACTTTACAACAAAACACGGTAAAAACAATTGTTTCTTTGCTGAGAAAAAATATATTTCTTAGCTGACTTTATAGCACAAGTTTTTTTCTGAGCTTAACCGTTTCACGAAATGGTCAAATCTGCTGGATTTTAAAAAGTAGTTTGCCATTTGCACGTTAGCGCGTTAGCATTAGCTTCCTCTAGCTTTGCTAATACATAAGCACTTTTGAAATTGCGGACCTAAATAAATTAATAAGCGCTTTAGAAATAGCAGAACTAATTTTTGGATTAGCGCTGCCCAGCACTGACATTGGAACTGATGATGTCTGAGAAGTAGCTGGATTTGGCTTGAGAAATTCTGTTCTTGTAATGGATGATGTGGTATTTGTATAGTTTAAAAAGGTCATTGAATTTTAATGGAAACTAAATGTGAAAAAAGTCCAAAATTCAGTCAACCTTTATTTATACAGGTTAATCCCATTGAATCTTGGGGACTCACAAGAGAAACCTGGTTTTAACAAAGAGTGATGACAGCAGTAGACAACAAAGACAACTGAAGTCGATCATAAAAGGAAGCATACAAATTGAGAATAACAAGAGAAAGAAAATTGTATTTAAAAAAGAAGAAAAAAAACTTGTTGCAAGGCAATGTAGAAAACTAAAAACAAGAACATGTCTGCATTGGTTTTTGCCAGGAACTTAGATGTTTGAAGCCACTCAGAGAGGTCAAGGTCAAGAGCTTCAGCTCTTTTTGCAAGATATTCCAGGAAACAGGAGCGGAGTAGGAGAAGGCATTTTTGTCTAGTTCAGTCCTCACTGAGGAAACACTGCATGTAATAATGTCCTGAGAGCGCACGCAGTAACTGCACTCATGCAAAGACATGTAGGAAGAGATGTATGAAGGTAACAGACCAAGAAGTGATTTAAAAATGAAAATGTACCAGTGGGAGAGTCTGCATGAAGTTAATGATGTCCCGTTAACCAGCAAATACAGGGTGCAGTGATGGGTATGGTAGTTACAGCCAGTTATGAATCTTAATGCACCATGACAGACATCATTCATCATCTGCAAGGTTCTTGTAGGGCGTTCTTATAGATGATGTCACCATAGTCAATGGAAGGAAGGAAAGTTACAGTTGCAAGGCGTTTCCTGAACGTTTCCTGAAAATCAACATTTTATTCAAAATACTATTTATAGGGTAATGTGAAGTGATTGATATGATTGTCAGGAATTTATCATATTTTATTTAGTCAGTTCATCTTTGCTCGTTGTATTACAGTATAAGATATGTTGAATGGACAAAGGGTGAAACATGGACAACATAAACAGATTGTAATGATATACAGTAGTGACGAGTGGGTTATTTGGCTTAACTAAAAAATTTGCTTAGAGCCCCGTACAACCTCAATCCGTGTCTGATACTTTTGTAGTAATATAGACCCTCATCTCTGACCTGGATTTACACCTTTTCACATCTCTCTGAAACTTTGAGTGGTACACTTCTCCTGAGGCTCTCAAGGACACAAATTAACCCTATTTTATTACATTTAGTTTAAATCAAAACACAATAAGTCATAAGAGACTCTTATTCCTTTATTTTGTGTTAATGAATAACCTTGTGTTACTTGTATAAGCATTATTGAATCCAATGCTTGATAGTCAAAGACTGTTTAATTCAAACTGTTAATTCAAGTTGGAAATCCAATGTTATTTCAAAATGTTGATCATTATTCATTTTTCTTCTCAAACCTGCAGTGAAGATTCAGTGACACTGTTTATCTCATTTTAGTTTGAGCTCAGGACAATCTCCACACCCAGAGACTTTTTGTTTTTGTCCTATTTAATAATCAAGATGAATAATATTTGTTTTTACTATTATCATTAATAGGTTCCACATGTGATGCTGTGATGACGTTTGTTTTAATCAAACCAACAGGTCAACAGGGTTTTGCTTAAAGTGTTAAGGCAAATGAATCAGTTTTTATCATAAAATGCTGGCATCTGAAACCAACACTTTAATCTTCCTGACATAAACTAATCTCTTGTCACACTCTGATGTCATCATATGCCTCTCCTGGCTTCACAGGCCCAATCAGGAAGAGCTACATTTTCTGGGTCAAGTCGGCCTTAAAAGAGCTCTGACTTCGTGTTTTCTTTAAGTTTGCGGATGAAACTAGAATGTGAGTTTCCATCTAAGAACTGATTGACGTCTGTCTAAACGCCAATGACACGTCATCAGTTGGGACTTCATAGCACTGCTGGCTATGAGTCCGTTTTGAGCTCTAAACTCTATTTTACTGAAATTCCTTCAAGGAATTTTTTATCTTGAAACATCAACCAGACGACCGTTACTTCAGTGGGTCAAAGGCGGACGTGAGAAGCTACAATCTAAACAGACTGACCTCCTTGGACTTCAAGGACCGACCCGTTCTTGGCAGACTGGCAAAGGTAACGAGTCGCTGATTGTTTACACACCGGACATACGTCCAGCTGGAGATCGCCTGGTGGACGTGTCATGTTTCTGGTTATAAACATTCAAGATAGTTCACCTCCTCTTTTCCACCTTCCCTCCTTCTCATGCTAAAAGCTTCCCTTTTAAACTTTATATCTTTTGCCAGCCACAAACTAAGTTAAAAGTGCCTGCAGAAATAAGTAAATGTCATCTTTTACTTGTCTGTTGTATCTAAATTTTGAATCTGTCTACAGTTAAGTTGTATATGCAAATTAAACCAGAACCAATCCATTATATGAATGTTTGATGTAATTTAATAATTCTGTTATTAAATGGTTCATCTCCTAGTGGACCAACATAAATAACGGTTCCTGTCAAGTTACATCTTGTCTAGTCACAATTTCTTGTTTAAATCCTGAAAAAGAGAGAACCCGTGAATTAATGATGTATTTTTGTGTAAGTCTAAACCCTGCCCAATTTACATCTAAAATATAGGTAAATCAGTAAACTGATAAGCACCTATATATCATTATACTTTTCCAAAACTTTTTGTAAGCATTCTTTTGGTGCTCTTAGTGCTCTTGTGCATTTTAGTCCCCCCCCCC
>JBBPBX010000042.1:85195-102112 GCA_038048925.1 Garcialebias charrua | reverse complement strand
ATCTATTAGTGGCTGATATAATTCCAGCTTTCATACAGTGACAGTAAAGACCAGCTGAGATCAGAAACGTGAGAGGACATTTTTATCAGAGGTAGTAGGAGGTATTTGATGTGCTTTAATAGAGAAGTCAAAGTCCTGAAGCATTACGAGATGCTTGGAACTTCCACTTGATACATCTGAAAGAAATTTAAATGTCATGTGAACAAATTTTGCTCAAATGATTGTTGAAGGTTTTTTTGTGTTTTTGTTTTTGCATGAATCCATGTCTATATTCTGTATACAAAGTATATTAAATTTTTTAGACTCTTCAGCTAAAGCCCTTTCTTAAAGGAGGCTTTAATTTGTTATGAAGTTAATCCTAGAACATCCATCTTGTTGCCTTTTGTACTGTTTGTGAACTGGTGTTTGACTGATTACCTCATTATACTGAAAAGTGGAAGCATTGCAACGCACCCCAAACCATCGCTGTGGATTAAACCTGCAAAACAGACTCTGTCTAAATAAATCATCTTCAGTGTGTGTATGCAGGAAGCATGCTTAAGTCACTGTAATATCATTTAAATCGATCAGCAGCTCAGCACTTTAGCCGGCTTAGAGACATTCTTACACATTTATCCCATTACCGTTCATCTTCTGTGTTGTGACATGAGTTACTGTCAATGTATTAGATTCAGCTGAAACCAATGGAGCTTTCGTTGAAAGGCCTTTTTACTTTCATTACATTATGGCTTGTTTATGGTGAGCAAGAACAGAACCAAAATGTGATGTTTTAATTGAATCACTGTTAGATTAGAGGTTGAAGTTACTGTAGCTTGGAAATTCCAAAAGGGTTAAGGGGAATACAATAATGAGTCTAGCTGCAGATAATGGCAAAGAAAGGGAAGACCTGTTGACAGCAACCTATTATGAGAAACATGTTAAACGGTACACAGTAGTTCAGTTCTTCCAAAGAGGAGTTCTGTGGAAAGATCACGAGCAGTATATACTGTAGGTCTTTGAATACCGGTAGCCTGTTTTGAGAAAATATCAATTAGGACCCAATTGAGAAACTAATGGCTGATTTGAGCAGGTGAAGAACTCAAAAACTTTAAACATTAATAAAATTTATTGTCATTCAAAATTGTACAGTCCACCATGCATAGCTGAACAAAATTTTCTTTAATTTCTCCACATCCGTTTTTTTTTTTTAAATTCTGTTGGTTGCTCCCTTCTTCAGGCGTCGCAACAGTGAACGAAATTGTACGAAGACTTGCAATTGTTTTTATGCTGGATGCCGTTCCTGACACAACCACAGACCACTGAGCTACCACAGCCCTCTGTGTGGAGCAGAGAGCTGCCATCTAAGGCGCCTTATAGAGAAGAAAGTGGGGGTTAAGGGCCTTGCTCAAGGGTGTAGAGTGGGGCACATGATAATGGAGGCAGATGTGGGTGTTTCACCTTTACCACCAATATTTTATTTTATTTTATTTTTGATATTTTTTATATGTTGTCAGTCCAGGGAGTTGAAACCACGACCTTTCAATCACAGGCCCACCTTCTCTAACCTCTGCATCATCACTCGCCATCTTGCCACATCAGTGTAGGAACACGTAATTTGCATGAATTTTATAGACTTTGGTATTTAGAGCAGAAGATGCAAGGCTGGTTCGGATACAACAATGAATGTATAAGTGTTCCTGAATGTACATGTATAACACCTAGACATATGATACATTTATACGTGCATGCACAGATTTTTACATACAGTTTATATGAGTGAATTCCCATATTCTGCACTTCGGGTATGGTGTTTATGGTATTCACTGAGTCTGTGGCTGTGTGTGTGTTTGTGGTCCCTTCATTAGTGACATGAGTTCAGCAGTCTGATAGCAGATAAAAGAGCTCATTGTGATGCTTAAACATCTCCAATGTGAAGAAAATGCATAAGCTGTATTTTATAAATATTTACTTCTTGTTCTTCTTCTCTTTCTTTTGGCTGTTCCCTCTTCAGCAGTCTCTCTCTGTCCTCTGCATCCTCTGTCCATCTCCATGTCCTCTCTAACTGCATCCACATACTGCATCACTTCATTGTCTTTTTCCTGGCAGCTGCATTTCTAACATCCAGTATACCCACTGTTCCTCCTCTGGACATGTCCAAACCATCTTAGTCTGGCCTCCCTATTTTTATCTCTTGGTCCTTCAACCTGCGCTGTATCTCTGATGATCTCATTCCTAATCTCATCATTCCCAAGAAAAACCTCAACATTTCAGTTTCCAGTTCCAGTTCTGGTTCTGTCTCCTGTCTTTTTGTCAATGCCTCTGTCTCCAAGCCATACAACAGCTGGTCTCACCAATGTCTTGTAAACTTTTCCTTTCACTTTTGCTGACATCCTTTTGCCACAAGTCACTCCTGAAACTTTTCTCCATCCACTCCATCCTGCCTGGACTCTCTTGTTTTCACCCTAAGTTGTTGAATTCCTGCACCTTTTGTGTCCTCTGCTGTCTATTTCACATCACTGTATTTTGCAAGCATATAGTGGCTGGATGTGGGCACTAGTTACCCCCGCGACCCGAAAAAGGAAGAAGCGGGTAATGACGGATGGATGGATGGATATAGCAATAGCAGTAGCTAGCGGTACCACGTCTTTATTTGTTCATAACCTTTTTGTAGACTCACACGTCAGAAAATCTGAACTTTCTTTTTAAAGAAGAATGCAGAGATCAAAAGCAAACAAAATAAAAAGTAAGAGAGGTAAAATAAACGGAGGCTTAGATTGAGGTGGGACTGGGATTGAGCTCAGGAACGTCACTGAGATTCAGGCTGGCTTCTGTGTCGAGCCAGCGCCATGATGCACAACCGGAAGTATTAAAGGAGATGAAGGGAAGGAGCACAAAATTACTGTGCTGCCTAGAGCATGGAGGGAGAGAGAGAGAGAGAGCGGGGGTGAACTGGCTATTTTTTTGCACAGTACAAACAATGAAATAAACAAATCTGAGGCAGTGAATTTAGATGGCAGAGCAGATAACAAATATCTAATGTGTTTGTTCCATTACTCAGTGTCAGTAAAGGCCAGTGTGGGAGTCAGTGTTACTGTAAGTGCAGCGCTGGCAGTGTGATCAATGGCGCTGAAGAGGAATACTGAAGGAATTCATTGCAGGCGTGCCGTGTGAGGACGCTTTTTGCTGACCTGCACTATGAGCAGCAGATACTACCAGAGGCAGACATCAAAGGTGCCAGTTGACAGAACCTCTTAAGCTAATTAGCTTGTTAGGTGGAGACACTGGGCACTGCTATGGCTCAGTCCAAAACCAATAGAGCCATTATGATGTTATGGATTATCTGCCTTCTGGTGCTGGGATGTCCAAATAAAAGCATACACTGTGATCAAAATTTATTGGACAACTATGGACCACAAATGACCCGTGGTTTCATACCACGTCCTTTGAGATGGAATTACAGTACCCCCAGTGCCAGTATTCACGTTTGATTCCACTAAGTACTGTTATATTTATTATATGTTATAATATACAGTATTTAAAATGGAGGTGCCTTTCTGTTCAACTTGGTTTATTTACTTTATATGATGTCATTTTACCAGGTAAGTTATTTAAGAGCCCTTTAAAAAGAAAGTAAACAACTTCAATTCAAATACTGCAGATTATATTGTAATTCAATCCAACAGTCAGTCAGATTAACAATAATTATTAACATTTTCACTATAGTTTTCCTAATTTTTCCATGTTTTTGAAATATAATCTTTTTTTTGTTGTTGCTATATTAGCCATTCATATACTGTATATTAGAAAGTTCAGCTGATTCAGAAGATGAGTGTTGTGATTATCTTTATACTTTTTTTTAAAGTACTAATTTATAATGAGGGGTTTTCCCATAAAAACCCATGAAGAATATTGTTCTCGTTGAGATCTTCTGTGGAAATTTGTTTCATTTTTGTTTTCTTATGCCACTTTTAATTGTTAGCTATTGTTCTGTAACTTTTAGCTGTGCACTAGTTAGCACTATTTAGTTGGCATTTTTGCTTTTAGTAAACATTTGTTACTTTTAGCTGTTAGCCAGCTGTTTCTACTTTTAGCTTTTCCTTCTTTAGGCCAACCTTTTGCTGTATTTTGCTACTTTTAACTAACCTTTTGCTAATTACAGCTACTTTTAGCTTTAATAACCTTCTCAGACATTCAGCATTCTCACTGCATTTTCACTGAAAACACAATTATCCTAGTTGTAATTTAAATTCGACACAGTTGGTTTTAGTAGATCATCAATGACAAAACATGCACTTGTTCAAATCAAAACCTTTTTTTGTGTTTAGTTTGTTTTTTCTAGTCAAGTGTGAGTTTAACAAAACATTTTATGAGATAAAGTCCTATTTTCATTTATCAATATAATGCAGTAATAAGTTAATTTAGATTTTGCTTTGATGCTGCATTGTTGAAAAGAAGATATTCTGTGCGACCTTGTACTGTATAGACTTTTAAAAGTGTGCTTTCAATTTTTGACCCATGATGTAGTACACTTTTAACTTTTTGCACTTTTTTTTAGACTTTTACCTGTTTTTCTGTTGCTTAATTCCTGCGGGCCAAATGGATTTAAGAGCAGATAGGCTATCAGAAGTCCCCAGCTAAGCAAATAAGCAGGAAACATGCAGGAGAAAACTGCTACGAGCAAATGAAAAGCACCGGTGAGGAAATTTGAGAAGCTGGTTTATCTCTGTGTGACTGCAGACTGAAAGCTTGAGTGACGTGATTTTTTTTTTCCTCCTCCTGGAACGGAGCATGGAAGAAAGACAGCAGGTGAAGCGGGGTACATCTGGTTTGGATTGATACAGGCTGCAGCTTCCCTCCACCTGGCCTGCTGAGAATTCATTGTGCTTCAGCTGTGTCAGAGATGCTTATAAATATTCTAGATTTTAAATAAGTAATAGCAAGTCCTTTTTTTTTTAACTGAACCTGCAAAAACCTGCTGTAGTGATTAAAAAGAAGAAATATAAGAAAAGTCATTAAAATGCATGTTAAATGTGTGCTCCCCTTAAACTTTTTTTAAATTAATTTAATTTCTTGTTAAGTGCATGCCCAAGTTTCTCCCTTTTGATGAATTTTATATGTGTTCTTTCACAGTGTACGCCTCTTAGTTAAAATTCTGGCTTGCCATGCGTTGCTTGTTCTGCATACAGAGTTGGAGTGTTTCTTTTTTCAGGCTTAGAAAGGTTAGTTTCATTTAGAGGCAGGCCACAAGATGTCTCCCTCTGCTAAAGAAGCTGCCCATCCACTGGAGTGACAGTCTGATTGCAGATCAGTTGCTGTTTCTTTTTCCTCTGGGTTTTGATTTATCAGCATCATTTTAAATCTTTCAGCTTATTTGGCAGCTCTGATTTCTCCGTCTTTAAGGTGTCGCGTGAAGTTGAATACGACTGTGCTGATGTCAAATTACTGAGGAAAAAAGTAATGTATAAAGCAACAAAACATATTTTTGATTATTCTTATCTAAGTCTGAATCTTTTCAATTTTCTAAATATTTACCTTTTAATACTGCGTTCAATTCTTCAAATATATTAGGTTAAGAAGACAAAAATATAGATTAGAAACAAAAAAACAGAGCTGACAGCTAGGGGTTTCCCGATACTAGTCATTTTCAGATCAAGTACAAGTAGAAGAACTTCAGTTTAGGCACTTGCGTATCAATACTGAGTAGTTATTGAGTTGGTGTTTAAATGTTTTCAGAAGTCCTCTATTAAAAATGCAGCTATCAGTCTGTTGTCTGAAGATCCCTTGTGCTTATATTAAATATCTCTAAACTGTTGGTTTTTCCTTGGTTACTTGTAAAGCTGGAAAAGGAATGATGTCATCAAGCATAAAAGTAGTGTTGGTCTGAAGCATCTGGAAGTTTTTACGAGTAAGTATGAGTACTTGAGGCTGGTTTTGGGCCAGGTACCAGTATTGGTATCAGGACACCAAACTGATAACAGCCTTGCTTGCATCTTTATTTATAGTAGTACCGTAGTTAAAAAATCATTTGGGTTTTTGTCCAGTTATTAGTTTTAAAACATTTTTGATTTTTTACTTCTGATTTCTACCACTTTAATGTCCAAACAGGTATTACAGTTTAAATTACTATTAAAATGATGCTTAAAATGCTGACTTTTAACATGCAGAGTTAACTCTTCAAATATTTTCTGGCAATTAACACACTAAACATTAGGAAAGTACTTATATTTTAAAGAGTAATAGAAGTAGTAATTGGTAATGGTAATAAAAGTAGTGGTCTTCCTAGAAAAATGTCCATTTGAGTTTCAACTCCTAGTTTGGCATGATGAAAAAGTTAATTTTTTTGCACAATTATTCCAATATACATTTTATACCTTAGTGCTTATTTTATACAATAATGGCAAATTTTGCTTTGACCTCTGTATGTGTTTTATCTAGAAAGTACTTTAAAAAGCAACAAAATGTTCTATGACTGAGATGTACTGCTGTGTACATTTCTATTAAAAATCATGGTGTGTTCATTGTTGCTCATATTCTTCTGTAAGCCATCTGATTGCTATGTTGTGTTATGTTGTTTATTTGTCATATTAACACAGGGTGAATGGTGCAATGAACTGTTCAGGATGAGAAGAACTGAATTTGACTTGTTAAAAATGAATAAAATAAATACCGGTACTTCAACATGAAATGGGGTACAAAATAAAGTACTGTACCAAAAAGTGAAAAAGAAATATAATATTTACAAGTTCCAAAAGAAATATAGTAAACAACAACAACATGGTAGCATATAATGGTAGTCTGTAAGTCTGGGCTGGATTCAAATCTGAGCATGAACCTTCCAAGCAGAAATTGATCTTAAGTGGTTAGGACGTGATTAACAGAGAGAGCAACATCGATATTTTAGGACTTTCCAACAAGAGTTTAAAACCTGAGTCTGAGCCAGATTCTGTGAAGTGAAGTAAAGTAAAGATCAGATTGACGGCCAAGAAGCCTGACGCTCTCAGAGACGTGCAGAGGAGAGCTTAAATATCCCTGAAGTGACAAAAGGTCTTTTAACTTTTTAAAATACTTTAGAGGGCTGAAGTTGCAAAAAATATTTTTGCCGTTTTAACATCTTTAGGTTCTGGCAAGCCCCCCCCCAACACACACACACACACGCGTCCAATGCTGCAGTGGGTGGGATGTTGGGGGTACATGTTTATGTCTTGCCCAGGGACCCTTTGGAGCAAGGCCTGGAGATCAAACTCTTAATCCTCCAATTGGAAAATGACCACCGAATATTTACTATAATTTTAGACATCATTTAACGGTTTCAAGCTTTGACCAAAACTATCATGAAACTGAATACCGGTATTATAGGATGTTACACCGGCAAAAAAAAAAAATACAGAATAGTTGTTGAATAGCTGTTTTCATGTCCTTTCCTTTGCAAACACGTGGATACTAGTACTAATACACAGAGTAAGTTATACTCGCTTTAACTTTATGCTTTATTTCTTCCAAGTAGAATACTCAATTTATTCACATTAAAAAACTGAAAGTTATGCACCATAACTCATGTTCCCTGACGGAAGGGAACGAGGTGCAACATATGCTATGGGAATTGCGCCCCCGCGCGATTACCTGAAGGAATACATTCACGCCTTTACGGCAAGGGCGTCAGCGTTGCGCCAGAGGCCCCGCCCTCTGGGTACTTAAGCCGCTGACGCCCATCCAACTTTCTCCAAAATGCACTTCACCGAGCTTTCAGCATTGAAAAGGGCCAGATATGTTGCACCTCGTTCCCTTCCTTCAGGGAACATGAGTTATGGTGCATAACTTTCAGTTCCCTTTCAGTCATGTTCTCTCGGTGCAACATATGCTATGGGAACGTAATTCATTCACGCCCTTGAAATGCTCAGTAAAATGCATGCTAGTGTGAACGTCTGCCCTTGACCAGCAGGCATCTCAAGGCTACTTTCTACTGTGTGTTAGAAAGAACAGCCTGAGTGACATCACACACAGTAACATCCAAACTGTAATGCTTTGCAAAAGTGTTTATTGAGCTCCAGTTCGCTACAGCACAAATGTCTGCAACTGGTACACACTTGAACAGTGACCACAAAGTGGCCAAGCTCTGAGTAGAGTGAGCGTGCACTCCAGAGGGCACCTGTTGACCTTTGCTACTGTACACCCTTTTTATGGCCTCAGTCACCTAGTGTGAGAGGCGCTGCTTTGATAGGGCCTTTCCAGTAGCAGGTGCTGCAAAGCACACAAACAGTTGATTTGTTTTTCTCCATTCGGCTGTTCTCTGCATGTAAGTGCTTAAAGCTCTCACGGGACAGAGAGCCTTCAGCCTTTTCTGTTCCTGAGTGAGGACAGGAGCAGGTGGAAAAGAGGAGAGATCAAAGTCCAGACTCATAGGGTTTAAAGTCAAGACCTTGGGGATATATGCGAGATTAGGCCTTAGGGTGACCTTTGACCCGTCAGGGGCGAATCTGGTACACATTGGATGTACAAACAAGGCATGGAGGTCACCCACGCGTTCTGCCGAGCAAAGAGCCAAGAGTAGAGCGGTTTTATAAGATAATAAATCTATCTTAATCTTGCTCAGTGGCTCGAATGGAGTATCACAGAGAGCCCCCAAGACCAGACTAAGATCCCAACCAGGGGTCAGGATCCTGCTGGGTGGTCTCATTCTTAGCATGCCCTTCATAAATCTTATTATGATTGGATGCGCGCCAGGCATCCTGTTTCCCCAGCCTTCGTGACAGGCTGAAATTGCTGATAGGAACACCTTAATTGTTGAGAAAGAACGACCTTTTTCCAGTAAGTCCTGAAGATAAGTCAGGAGCTGAGCCAGGTCACATGAATAAGAAATAATATTTCTTTCTGTGCACCAAGCTTCAAAAATATGCAATTTCTGTGCGTAAAGAGACTGTGTTGACACAGCTCGGGCATTTTGAATGGTTTTTACCACATTTTCCAGCAGGCCTGATGCCACCAGCTTGTTCCTTTCTGCCACCAAGCTGAAATTTTTTACAGCTCCCAGCCTAAGCGGCGAGACTGCTCCTTCTGGTGACATAGTGTGTGTCCCTGAAGAGGAGCAGTTTGTGGAACCAGTTCTCCTCCAGGGGCCCTGGATTCTGTGATCCCCTGAGGGTCAACCATGTTAGGGAGAGGGCCTTTTTGCAGATGTGCTGCCACACTGCTCTGATTGAGAGTGTTAGAGGGCAGAGGCAATCTTTCGTCATTATTAGACAGAAGTGGAACAGAATGTCTGTTTTCCCTCTTCTCGTTTGAGGTCATGGGACTGAGGAGCTACGAGTTTTGTAAGCAAGCAGATCTCCTGACCCCAACCCGTTTCCTGGTTAGGTCTGGTTTACTGGTTTCCGGCCTTAACAAAGCGTTGGAGCCAGACAAACGACCCGGGGTCTGTGTTTCACCCGGTGGGGGGATATTGTTTAAGAGCAGAGCTGAACCAGTACAATGAGTACGGTCACGTGTTGCAGGATCACTGCTTGAACATTGCGTGTCGTCCATCAATGATAAGGGGAAAGCTGCAGCGTGAGAACGTGGAGATGGTCCTTTGTGCTTGGCAGACTTTAAATTGGTTGGTGACAGAGAGCTCAGTTCCCTTCGATTAAAAGGAAGAGGAATTTGATTCAGCCCTGGTCTGTTTACACACACAGCAGTTTGATCACAATCGCCTTTGTGAACGTGTGAAACTGGTGGTAGCCTGTGGGCTTCTGCCATGTCCCCCGACCCTTACTAGGAGCCAGGAAAGTGGGTCGTCAGACTCTGTCGGCGCGCATCCCTGGGGCGCGGACATGTCACGTGTTTGCTTGGTTTGTGTATTGTCCGTCCCGTGGTTCACAACGGAGCGGGGGCTGGAACACGTGACCCCCCTCACCTATCTCCGTGAGGAGTATGGGGGCTGCTTACAGACGCCTCTGTGCCTGTCCGCTACAGACGGAACGAGGCACTCTGCTGGGGCTTATTGATTAGGCTAACACCCCGTGAGCCGTGAGGGAGGGGGGGAGGTGACCCCCTCCCTTTATATTCTTCCAACATTTCTTTTTAGATAAAATCGCAACCACCAGGGCTCTCATTTCTCCTCCATCTCACGATCCATCCATCCCACCTCAATCTGTTGCTGTGTTTGACCATTTTGAACCAGTCTCTCTGTCCTCTCTAGAGCAGGTCATGTGTAGCCTGAAACCATCTGGCTCCCCCTTCGATGTGGTCCCCCCTCGGCTTCTAAAGGAGGTTTTTCACACTCTAGGTCCCTCCATTCTCTCTATTGTTAATAGCAGTCTATCCTCGGGTGTGGTGCCAAAATCATTAAAACATGCTGCTGTTCAACCCCTCCTGAAAAAACCAAACCTCGACCCGTCAGTATTATCCAATTTCAGGCCTGTCTCCAGACTCCCATTTGTTTCTAAACTTCTAGAGAAAATAGTTGAGTCCCAACTAAAGTGCTTCCTGGAGGATCACGCTATCCCCGAGCTATTCCAGTCTGGCTTCAAATCCCTCCACAGCACTGAGACTGCCCTACTGAAGGTTTTTAACGACATCTTTCTATCCACAGATACTGGTGACTCTGTGCTGCTTGTCCTATTGGACCTCACATCCGCTTTCGACACCATCGACCATGAGATCCTCATTGCTAGGTTGGAGCAGTGGGTGGGCATCTCAGGATCAGCCCTAAACTGGTTCAGATCCTACCTCTCTGACAGGTCTTTTTGTGTGTCCATCAATGATTTTACTTCTGCAGTGGCGGCTCTTAAATGGGGGGTTCCGCAGGGGTCCATCCTGGGTCCTCTCTTGTTCTCCTTATACCTGCTGCCACTCGGTGCTATTTTCCGGAAACACAATATACCTTTCCACTTCTACGCTGATGACTGTCAAATCTACTTCCCCCTAAGACAAAATGGTACAGGCTCTATTCAACCTCTGCTCGACTGCCTGGCTGACATCAGGGACTGGATGGCTTTAAATTTCTTAAGCTTCAATGATAAGAAGTCTGAAGCCATATTGTTCCTTCCCAATGACACAACCTCAAACCACTGCATTGACCTGTCTGCTCTACCCCTGTCCGAAAAACAAAAAGTCAAAAATCTGGGAGTGATAATGGATCCTTCCATGAAACTCAACAGTCATGTAAACATGATTGTCAAATCCTGTTTTTTCCAGCTGAGGCGTCTGTCTAAGCTGAAGCCCATATTATCCAAAAAGCACCTGGAGACAGTGATTCACGCATTCATTACATCTAGGCTTGATTACTGCAATTCACTTCTGTTTGGCGTCAGTCAAGCCACCATTGCACGATTACAACTGGTTCAGAACGCAGCTGCCCGATTTTTAACCAGCACACGCAAAAGAGAGCACATTACACCAGTCTTGGCCTCCCTTCACTGGCTACCGGTTCATCTTCGAATCCAATTCAAAATTCTCATGTATGTCTACAAATCGCTGAACAGTCTCGCCCCCGCCTATCTCTCGGATCTGATACACCCATATGTCCCTCCACGTGCTTTGAGGTCAGAGGATCAGGTACTCTTAATAGTTCCAGAAACTCGCCTTAAGCGCAGGGGTGACAGAGCGTTCTCTGTAGCAGGCCCAAGACTCTGGAACGAGTTACCGCTGCTCATCAAACAGGCCCCCTCCCTCTCGGTTTTCAAATCCCGGTTAAAAACTCACTACTACTCCATCGCTTTCAATGCCAGCTGATGTGTACTGGATCGTTTGATTTATGATCTGCAATGTTTTTATGTTTTTCGTGTTGTACTTCATTGTATGTGTTGCCTGTTGCGTGTTTGTTTGTCCAGCACTTTGGTGTGGACTTGTTCCTGTTTAAAGTGCTTTATAAATAAAATGGTATGGTATGGTATGGTATATTGGCTGGCAGGCCAGAGGGACCCGTTCTGCTGAAGTTATTGTTTTTTTTGTTTTTTTGTCAATAAAACAGAGAGGAGCTGTTTATTGAGCTTTATTCGTGCTTAACCCTCCTGTTGTCTTCACTTTCTGTATACACCCATTGTCCTCCGGGTCAAAATGACCCATCTTCACTAAATCTGCAAAAATAAGCTGCTTAATTGAATTTTAAACACCAAATTTCATCTTGCATATTGTCATTCACCACAAAATGTGTGAATACTTGAGTTTTCACCTCTTCACCTGAATTTCTATAGCTTAAGAGAAGAAAAAAATTTGCTAAAAAGTTTTGAATGCATTTTTTATTCATCCCAATGACTCAGTTTCTTTTACTTTTCTCCAGTGAACAATTTAAGAGAATGTATAATACAACAAAAATATGAAAAATAACATAACCCATTTAACTAATTAGCACATGTAGGGCAGTATGCAAGTGCACAGCCTTTGCAGATATATTTCATACACCTGCAGCACACAGTATGTGTTTTACAGTCCTTCTTTTGAGGGCAGAACTGACATCTCTTCCTCTTACTTGCCCTAGCTGGGGAAATGGCTGTGGTAGATGGATCCTTAAGGCCCCAATATACCTGTTTGTTTTGCCTCACGCCGCTCGGCGCCGTGGGAGCACCGCGGCAAAAGCCTTTGATCACGGGCGTGAACGCGCCAAGGTCAAATTTTACTACGCCTACGCGCGCGCGTTGATAAAGTGCCTCGCGTGTCAGCAAATGACCAATCAGCGACCTCAATTTGTCCTGCTCCGCCCGGCTGCAGCTGTTGGAGCCTGCACTCAGAGAGCTGCGCTTGCACAGAACTATATATGAACTGCTTGCGCGCTGCACACGCCAGTCCAGCGGCGTGAGGCAAAAGAAACAGGTATATTGGGGCCTTTAGGTTGATCAGGAACTGCTGCACTCTGAATAGCTTTCACAACTACTGCTGAGGCTTCTGTGCGGGGGACATGCTTCCTTCTTTCAATGAGTGGAGTTACAAGTGCCTTTCCTAGCTGCTCGAGGAACACCCTCCTCTTGTTGTGCTTACGAGACATCCAGCTCGGGTTGATCTCTCTCCAAATCACAAAGGCATTGTAGGAGGACACATCAATGATGTTGTGGAAGATGACCAGGGGCCAGCGGGCAGTCATTCTTCTGCAGCTATATGTTCCAATCACCTTATCTAGGTTGTCCACACCTCCTTTGTTGCGGTTGTATTCCAGGATGATGATTGGCTTCCTGTCCTCACGATCGCTGATGTCGCCGTCTTTGTGCAGTGTGCTCAGAAGAACCATATTCTTGTTTTTCTTTGGGAGGTAGGAAACTAGAGCGGTGGTGGGCGTGAAGGCAAACTTTGAGGAGAAGACCTCTCTCTCCTTTGATGCAAGCAGTGCAGGTGGGAGCTCAGGCTTGTTCTTTCGAACTGTACCAACCATGGTGATCTTTCTCTTCAGGAGCTGCTGTCCGAGTTCATAAGACTTTACTTAGACTTAGATCCTCCCGCGCTCGAGAGCGCATTGGGCGGCAAGCTGTTTCCATTGATCTCTATCCTTGGCGATCATCTCCACCGTGCTCGGGTCGAAGCCCTGTACCTTCAGGTCTTTCTCAAAGGATCGTCTCCACGTCAGTTTGGGTCTGCCTCTCTTTCTGTTTCCTTGTGGTTTCCAATTGAAGGCAATCTTTGGTAGTCTCTGTGCTTCCATTCTCAGTACATGTCCTGCAAACTTGAGCTTCCTTAGCTTAATTGTTTGGCTCATGGGTATGGTATGTGTCCTACGATAGACTTCTGCGTTTGTAATCCGATCTAGGTATGTAATCTTCAGTATCTTTCGCAGGCATCTTTGTTGGAATGCATCCAATTTCTTGGCCATCTTTACTGACATCTTCCACGTCTCACTGCCATACAAGGCTGTGGGGATTTAAGGCTGTGGGTAAGGCAGCATCAACATTCAGAAGACTGCAATCAATATGGGCAAGTAAATCCATATCCACGAATCTTAAGGTCAGACTACTGCAAGCCAGCGTGTCCTCAATTTGAGGCACGTTGGCTATTCCCACCTCATCCATCCCGTCCACGTCGAGAAACTGCGAGAGTGGTAACAGCATGGGAGCTCGGGGCTGAGCCCAGGTGCGAGTCAGCTCTGTGAGGAAGTCCGGGAACACAGGCATCCTTTTCCTCGTGGCGGCCTGCTGCTTTGAATAAAAGTAGTTTTCTGCCAATCTCGTGACCTGTTGACAAGGCGGATGTTCTGGCCATGGGATCTGCAGCGCCTCCATTGCTCTGTGACACAGGTCGAACAGAGTAGGGATGGAAAAGTCAGTCTCCGGGAGCACAGGTATCGGGGTGCGGGAGAGATCTTCTCCGTGTTCCTCGTATTCAACGTCTGCGTCCTCCGCGGAAAATTCGCCTGAGGCTGAAATCGAGATCTCATCCTCGTTCATCATGCCTCGAGTGTCGAATTTGACTGTTAAGTCCACCATGGGAGCCAGCACGTCTGGGCTGTCTTCCCATTCGACTTGTGTGCTGTCGTCCAGAGCCATGTTCTCGAGCTCCGGCGTGGAAGTGAGGGGCTCGGTGGTGTCTGGGTCCGCTGGCGCTGCGGCGGCACCCATGGCCTTGGCGACGAAGTCCGCCCGGTGCCTCCTCACCGCCTCCAACATCTGGCTGCAGTGTGGGCAAGAGTCGGGCACATCCAGCGCCATTTTTGCGTGTAACATCCCCAAGCAGACGGGACAGGCCTCGTGGGTGTCCGTCGTTGCGAGGGAGAAACCGCATCCGCTAGGACAGGCACGCAAGGTTGGGCTCGCCGTCCTGCTGGTTTTCCTTGGAAGTCTTGTCTTTCGCTTTCTTTTTTCCTGAGGCATGTCCGAGATAAGGTGAGCGAGTCCTTCCAGAATTATTTTTCTTTTATTTTGAGACGTCTCCTCCGTCACGTCGCTTTCGCTGGCTAGCCCGCTACGAGTTAGCAGGGGTAGCGGTTGTTCGCGCAGTTAGCGCCGTTGAGCGAAGCAGTCTGCGGAGAGAGGAAAATAAAAAACTTTGGGGTTAAGAGAAAATGTGCTGGACTAGCTTTCGCTAGCCCAGTAGTATGCAGGAATAATTCTCCGTATGCTCTGTGTAGGGAGCAAGCTCACCTCTGGTTGAGCGATGATGCAACAGAGAAGTCCCGCAAAGAGAGGTAGTTCAGGTTTAAGCGAGGTGAAGGGCAAAAAGAGAAAGTTGGATGGGCGTCAGTGGCTTAAGTACCCAGAGGGCGGGGCCTCTGGCGCTACACTGACGCCCTTGCCGTAAAGGCGTGAATGTATTCCTTCAGGTAATCACGCGGGGGCACAATTCCCATAGCATATGTTGCACCGAGAGAACATGACTGAAAGGGAACAAACACATAAACCTGCACAGTTCAATGTTTTAGTTTTTAAAAATAGCCAAACAATATATTTTATTGTTTATTTACAAGAGTCCAGTCTTGCGATGTGGATATCAGCGCCAGTACGACCCCTTTCAACCTGAAAAGGAAAAAGCGAGTAAAAATTGTGGATGGAATCCAGTCTTTTCTTTGGTCAAATTAAAAAAAAATCAATAAATGTTAACAATCATTAGATGTTTTTAGTTGTATAATTTCATGCCTGTTGGCCAGAATAGCCCCCTCTAACAAACTTGAATTGGCCCATGGGCCACCAGTTGATAATGACAATTGTAGCAGGTTTTGTGGCTCTGGACACATTTAGTTTAGTGAACAAAGAGGCAGAAATTGGTCTTTTGATCCTAAAGGTGGCAGATCATTGGTGTAGACATTCTGTCAATCAAATCTACTTATTCCAGTACAAAATGTATACATTCTATGATTATAACCCAAACAGGCATAACATTACCATTTACTAACGGATGTTGGCGTTGATGAAGACAGAATTTGTTAAAATACAATCTTGGTTCAAACTTAATAAATTATCATTAAATCTAAAAAAAACTAATTACATGATATTCAGTAATAAAAAGAGAACTGTTCATGTTCCATTTAAAATTGAGGGTGTTGAGATTTGTAGAGTGAATGAGGTGAAGTTTTTGGGTGTTATTATTGAGGACAAACTGACATGGAAACAACGCATAAATTCTGTAAGAATAAAAATAGCTAAATATATTGCAGTACTGTACAAAGCCAGGGACTTATTAAATGATAAAGCTCTGTATTTGTTGTATAACACAATCATTGTTCCACACTTAATCTTTTGTATTGATGTTTGGGGGAAAACGTGTAAAACAATTACAAAGCCTATTTTTGTTTTACAGAAAAGAGTTGTAAGAATTATCACTAGAAAGCATTACTGTCATCCATGTAGTACATTATTTTATCAACTGAAGTTATTGAAGTTCCATGATTTGGTAGATTATAATATTTTATCAGTTATGTACAGGGCTCAGAATAACACATTACCTTTAAATATCCAAATAAGTTTTGTTAAGACAAAGTTGTTATAATCTTAAGGGGACAGACATATTTGTCAAACCAAAATTCAGAAATAGTTTGAAGGGTCGGTCCACCTCAATCCAGGGAATTGGATTATGGAATGATTTGGAGAGTGATGTTAAAAATGCCAAGTCAATGTTTACATTTAAGAAAATGATCAAAACTATATGGTTTAAAAAATATATATATGAAGTAGCTTAATGTGTATCGTATTAGAGTTAGAAAAAAAGTTATTCATTTTTTTCTGTTACTTGAAAAGTATTATTGTTTGAACTAATTGTTGAAAAAAAGGGGGCAGATATAATAAGATTTTTTCTTCTTTCTGCTACCTTTGATTTTATATTTTGTTTTCTTATTGTTTATGGGATTGTTTTGTATTGTATTTTAAAATGAATAAATTGTATAAAAAATATTTTTAAAATTCACTGCTACCAGGACTGATAACGAAGAAGAAATTCAGCTCTGGACTAATTGGACATTAAACTGAGGTGTGACTTGTGTGTATGTGTGTGTGTGTGTGTGTGTGTGTGCGTGTGTGTGCGTGTGTGTGTGTGTGTGTGTGTATGTGT
>JBBPBX010000042.1:48218-85028 GCA_038048925.1 Garcialebias charrua | reverse complement strand
TGTGTGTGTGTGTGTTTGTGTGTGTGTGTGTGTGTGTTTTCCCACCTTCATTTTTTGCCTTGTCTTCACTCTGTGCATTTGTGATGTGCATGTAATTGCTGCCAGGGTTTCTTTGGGCTTTGAACATTCTCACTGGCCCTTGAAGGAGTTCATCCTTTTACTCAGTCAAAAGTCTGCTCCTCCTCTAATGAGACCTCAGGGGCTCCGCTTGGCTTTGACATAAAAAGGAGACTGCTTGGCTTCCCTGACAGGCGGCGATCAGACTCTGGGTTCAGACTGGGCAGTGTGTGCTAAAACCAGAGAAACAAACCTTTCAAAGAGCACTTCTTTAATTTTTCATGAAACGACTCATTTGAATTATGCCTTTTATTGCCCTGTGACCCTCTAATTACATTCTCCAATACTGAGATGAGTATCTCATGCTTTCAGTTACATGGGAAAAGGAGGATTCCCACAAGCTCACAGAAAATATTAATTCAAGCTGTCCAGTATTAATGCTACACTACTTCCAGATGTTACACTGATGATTAATTAAACACCAGGAAGATATGGTTAACAATCAGGTTAGTGGGTTTAGTGAGTAAACACATACAACAGGAGAGTAAATGTTGTATGTAGTAATAATTAGCTTTAACTTAAGTTATAGGTGGCATTTCTCTTTGTAATCAGTCTAATGTGTAGATTTGTGTAATTTCAAAAAGAGCTGCCAGGAATAAAGAGCATTTATAAATACTGATGACCCAGTAGCCCTTGAAGGAATGCATATCTCCCATCATCTTTCATGCCAGAGTTTTAAACTAAAATCACCTTTTGTTAAGAAAGAAAAGCACATTAATGGATTAGTGGTTAGCACTGTTGTCTCACAGCAAGAAGGTCCTGAGTTCAATCCCCGTGTTAGATCTGGGGTATTTCTGTGTGGAGTTTGCATGTTCTCCTCATGTTAGCTTGGGTTTTCTCCAGGGATTCCGGTTTCCTTCCACAATCAAAAAGCATGCATGTTAGGCTGTCTTCAGGCCTTGGCCTCCCAGAGATCTGTGACCTCGGTGGTATTTGCCTTGTTAAATTAAGGTTAATGAATAAATAAAAATAAATAAATATCTTGAATGTAACTTCATCTACAATCTCATGCAATACAGACAGATGTCACGCTCAGAGTATTTGTTGTGAACAATTCAAATTCAATTCATTATACCATTAATACCATAAATTTTAGCTCAACATATGTAAAACTGATTGAGTAATGTCCATTTTTGGTCGTTTGAACCTCATTCAAATTAGTTCAGGTGTTTAAGGTTAAGGTATTTTGCGGTTCAACTGTTCAAGGAATAGAACTTGGAGTATGCTCTGTATGAGTATCAGCTATTACCTCACTAAACTTTTACCCGTTTCTGTGGAACTGGCTGAATCAAAGTCTTTTTTGTTTATTTTTATAAGGGCAGTTGGCTGTGGCGGACATGATGTTTTGGGCTGGCTTATAAAATTATTTACATCCAATGATTTTCTTCTGCAAGTTAAATTCAAATTGATCCTGTGGATGACGAGGTATTTTGGTAACGCACAGACACACAGACATGGGTAAAACCTATATCAGCTTTCAGGAGTGTATGATTAATCTGTTAATTGAATAACCCAGAGAATACCTGGTCCTATTACTTTAGCTCATTTAAAACAATAACACTGAATTCCATGTTGACTGCTGTAAAACATATAACGCATACTAAGAGAAAAAAACAAAAGATCATGACGATAGACTTGTGTCTCAGTGTGTAACCGTGGGAGCTCTGCGTAATGAAATGGCCCTTTGATTTAAACTGCTGACGAGGGATAATTCTGAGGGCATCAAGTGAATTCTGGATCACACCCCCACTGAGCCTGAACAGGAGGAATGAGCTCAGGCAATTAATTTCCTCGTAAACCGTACCTCATGCCTACTGACGTGTCCACAGGAACAGATTACAGTACTGTATAGAGGAAATCCACACTGTCAACTAGAACTCTAAAGATGTTATTGATAAGTATAGTGTTTTTCTAAACATAGCTTTTTTTTAATGTTTTAGAAAGTTTATGTACTTATAGATTTACTGCAGGGGTGATAACATAGACTCCTTACAGTATTTATACTGTATTTAAAATATTTGCCCTAAAGAGTCCTCATTCCTCATTTAATTAAAAAAAAAAGGTATTCGCACATAAAGGTGAAAGGAAAGTGAAGGTCTCTTTAGCCTGAAAGATGGAGAAAAAGCTTGATGCTGACATGACTTACAGCTGCTGTTTGGGGAATAGATTCAAGTCATTTATTTAGCTGCTCTGCTGCTGGCAAGCTCTGAAAATACAGAAAAACATCCCTTTTTCCAAAGTGTAGAAGCTGTTGCTTTCCCTCTGTTGTATTCAGACAATAGTTAGGCTTAATATTGTTGTGCTGCTGACAGTATCTATGTTAATTCTGATCATGGAAAGCTGGTTCACATTGTGTTATAATCTTGCCATAAATGTCTTATTTAGTCAATAAATGTAAAAGCCATCATAAAATAAAACGAGATTTATAGGCATCTGCAAACATCATAGTCCACGGGGATTCCTGCCTGATCTCATCTGTTAGTCGGTCCATCACCAGAGCAAACAAGAAGGGGCTCAGAGCTGATCCTTGATGCATTCCCACCTCCACCTTGAAGCTATCTGTCACTCCTACCGCACATCTCACCACTGTCCTGCTGTCTTCATACATGTCCTGTACCAGTCTAATGTATGTATCTGTCACTCCAGATTTCCTTAGGAAAAACCACACCTCCTCCCTTGGCACCCTGTCATGTGCTTTTTCTAAATCCACAAGAAAATTGTTCTTTCTGACCCTCTCTGTACTTCTCCATCAGGATTCTCAAAGCAAAGATGGCGTCTGTGGTGCTCTTTCTCAGAAAGAAACCATACTGCTGCTCACAAACACCTCTTGTCTAAGTCTTGCTTCCACAACTTTCTCCCAGATCTTCATTGTGTGACTCATCAACTTAATTCAGAGTCAGAGTTTTATTTGTCATACGCACCACATGTTGTACATGTGGTGGAATGAGATTTTGTATGCAGTGTCCTAGTTACATCCCACAATAAAATGTAAAAGGGACGGACAACTTTTTTGTGGTTCGGGCCCACCCAGGGACGGACAACTTTTTTGTGGTTCGTGCCCACCCAGGGACGGACAACTTTTTTGGGCAGCACGGTGGCACAACTGGTAGAGCTGCTGCCTCTCAGCGAGAAGGTTGCCGGTTCAAATCCCGGTCCGGGGCCTTTCTGGGTGGAGTTTGCATGTTCTCCCCGTGCATGCGTGGGTTTCCTCCGGGTACTCCGGTTTCCTCCCACAGACCAAAAAACATGCTTGTTAGGCTGATTGGTGACTCTAAATTGACCCTAGGTGTGAGTGTGAGAGTGGATGGTTGTTTGGTGTGAGTGAGACAGGTCCCTCTTGTAAATGAGTCCCCGTGACTCAACGAGGCTAGCCTGTATAAATAAAGGTTGAATGAATGAAAAAAAAAAAAAAAAAAGCAAAAAAAATAGGTCTAAAACTAAGAAAACATCAACTAAATATACACTAAGCACTAGTTGCATAAAAACAATACACCAAACAGCAGTACGAACATGAGTATGTGTGAGCAGATGAGCACGAACGAACACAGCAACATGAAACAATCGCTACTCTCTCCATCCAGATCACTTCATCCAACATGAAACAGATCAGCAGCAACATGAGAAACAGATCAGCAGCAGCATGATGTGATATTTCACAGTGATTATCATGAGTCTAACAGCTTCAGGGTAGAAGCTGTTCCTCAGTCTCATGATTCTACACTTAGTGCTCCTTAACCTCCTTCCTCAGGGGAGCGGGGCAAAAAGTGTGTGTGCTGGGTGAGGGGGTCCTTCATGATGCAGGTGGTCCTCTTCCTGCATCTAGAGGAGTAGATGTATTTGATGGTGGGGAGTCTGACTCTAACATACTTCTGTGCATCCTTCACCACTCTTTGCAAAGCTTTTCTTTCTGCAGCTGTGTGCTGCACATTGATGCTGGAGCACAGGATGCTCTCCACTGCACACCTGTACGGTGAGGAGTCCTCACCGTACAGGTGTACAGCTGGTCTGGGAAACACAGTCCTCACTGAGGACTGTGTTTCCCAGACCAGCTCGCCTCAGCCGCCTGAGGAAGTTGAGACTCTGATGAGCTTTTTGATCAGGCTGGTGGTGTTGTTGCTCCAGCTGAGGTTATCATTCAGGTGCACACCCAAGTACTTGTAGCTGGAGACCACTTCCACCACAGATCCTCCTATGTTCAGGGGTGAAGGTGTGTTTATTCCTTTTGAAGTCCACGACAATCTCCTTCGTCTTTTTCACATTGATGTGAAGGTTATTATTCCCCTACTACAACTCTGTACATCACCCTTGTTCTTAAAAATTGGCACCAGCACATTGCTTATCCATTCCACAGGCGATTTTGAAGGCCTTGAAGGGGCCGAGATGGGGTAGAGGTAGTATGTGTGTAGCCGACTTGGGACCCAAAAGTCCCAGGTTCAATCCCCAGCAATTCCCACATGTTGTGGTGTCTCTGAGCAAGACATCCAATCCACAATTCCTCCGTAGGCAGCTTACATAGCTGCCCACTGCTCCACCTGGGTGTATCCCAGGTGCAATGGGTTAAATGCAGAGAACTAATTTGGCCATTGTATGAGGACAAACAATGATGACAACATATAGCCCTTACTAATTTTCTTATCCTCAAATATGTCATTGAATATTTTAGTCAAAAACCTCACTGCCATCTCCCCAAGACATTTCCAAACCTCCACTGTATGTCATCAGGTCCTATGCCTTCCCCTTCTTCATTCTTTTCAGAGCTTTCCGGACTTCACCCTCACTAATCTTTCCCACTTCCTGGTCCACAGTTTCTAGGACCTCTGCTCTTCTTTCTCTTCCATTCTCTTCCTTCAGTAGTTCCTCAAAGTACTTCTTCCATCTTCTGGTCACACTCTCCTCACTTGTTGGAACATTACCATTCTCATGTTTAACAAGCGTAACCTGCTGCACATCCTTTCCAGTCTGATCCCTCTGTCTTGCCAACAAGTCCTTCTCGCTCTCTTTGGTGTCCAGCCTCCCATACAAGTCATCATACACCTTCTGCTTTGCATTTGCCACCACCCTCTTTGCTCTATGTCCCATCTCCTTATATTCCTGTTTCCTCTCTTCAGTCTTCTCACTAATATTTCTTCTTGGCTAATGTCTTTCTTTGAATAGTGTCCTACACTTTATTCCACAACAAGTTTCCTTATCATCCATTCTCTGTCCAGAAGACACACCAAGTACCTTCCTATCTGTCTCTCTAATTACTGTTGCTGTAGTAGCCCAGTCATTTGGAAGCTCTTTCTTTCCACCCAAAATCTCTCTGAATGTCTCACAACATTCTTCCTTCTTCAACTTTCACCATTTGGTCTTCTTCTCTGATTTTGCTCTTTTTCTCTTCTGCACAACAACGGTCATTCTACACACAACCATTCAATGCTGTCTGGCCACGCTTACCCCTGCCACAATTGTACAGTCCCCAATCTCCCGAATGTACGGTAGTCGACCTGTGTCTCCTTCCTCCACTCTTATGGGTCACTCTATGTTCTTCCTTGTTTTGGAAATAAGTGTTGACTACAGCCATTTCCATTCTCTCAGCAAAATCCACCACCATCTGTCCTTCCTGGTTTGTTTCCTTGACACCAAACCTACCCATCACTTTCTCCTCACCAGCTGTTTCCTTCACCAACATGTCCATTCAGGTCTGCTCCAATCACTCCTCTCTCCTCTCTGGGAATACTCTCTATCACTTCATCCAGATCCTTCCAAAATTTATCTTTCTCCTCCATATCACATACTATCTGTGGAGCATATTCTGACAACGTTTAGCATAAAACCTTCTATTTCTACCTTCAGGCAAATCACCCTATCTAACACCCTTTTCACCTCGACTATATTATTTGCCAACTCCTCCTTCAGGACCACCCCTACTTCATTTCTCTTTCTATCCACACCATGGTAAGACAGTTTGAACCCTGCTCCAATGCTGCAAGCCTTGCTGCCCTTATACATGGTTTATTGGACATATAAAACATCTACCTTCATTCTTTGCATCATGACAGTCAGCTCTCTACCATTGCCTGTCATTGTCACCACATTTAGAGCTGAAACCCTCAGTCTTTACTTCTTGACTTTCCTCTTCCACCTCTGTCTGGCGACACGTTTCCCTCCTTGTGGTCTTCGACTAACAGTAGCACAATCGCTGCTGATACCCTGTTTGTCAACAGCATCGGTGGCAGTCGTTGTTAACCCAGGCCTTGACCGATCCTGTATGGTTTTGCTTTGATGAACTTGCATTATAGTTTTGGCAAAAGTGTTTTACGTCAGATGCCTTTCCTGAAACAACCCTCACAGTTTACCCGGGCTTGGGACCGGCAAAAGAGATACGCTGGCTTGTGCTCCCTGGTGGCTGGTTTAGGCAGACTGGCCCATGTGAGGTATAAATCAAATGATTTGGCTTTCCATAAAGAGGCTTTTATTCTTGGCACTGATAACAGTTTGGATGTTCCTTCTTTCTTTTCATTCTGAAGCATACAGCATGACGTTCTTTCAGCAAAGCTATGGAATACAGATTAATCATGACCACCAAATTCATTCCAACTGTGTGATGATCCATCCCAGATTCATCAGAGCCCAGAGAAGTCAGTGTAGTCTCTGTGTAAGGTTAACAGGAGGTTTCTTCTTTGCATTGTAAAGGTAAATGTGGCATTTATGGCCCTTTTCCAAACGCCACTTAAATAAGCACTTGTACTACCAGACAAAGGTTTTCCAAAGTGCAGTAATCCCATGTTCTGTCAACTGATGATGAATGATTGTTCTTAGTCTGGTGCTATTTGAGGGATCAGAGATCATAGGTTTCCAGCTGAGCTTTACACTTTTTCCCTCCATGCAGTGAATTTAACTCAGATTCTTAAAAATGTGAAAATGTGCACTGTAGAGCTCCAAACCAAACTTGTCCTGAAAATCTTTATTCAAACATATAAATCCCTTATCAGTCAGGTTCACTCAGTGCAACACATGACTATGGGAATTGCACCGCTGCGCGGTTCACCTGAAGTAATACATTCACGCCTTGAAAAAGGCAGGTGGGCGTCAGCGTCATCAATGAGGCCCCGCCCTCTTTGTATAAAAGAGGCTGACGCCCAGCCTCCATCCTCTTTTATGCCCTTCACCTCGCTTACACCTGAACTTCGTGGGACTCTCTGTGACTGCATCGCTCGACTGGAGGTGAGCTCGCTCCCTACCCTGGGCGCACAGAGAAATTTCCTACGTACTGCTGGGTTAGCGAAAGCTAGCCCAGTGCCTTTTATTTTACCTCAAGGTTTTTTCTTCTCTCTTCGCAGCTTCGCTCGATGGCACTAACTGCATCACTCGCTACCTAGCTAAAGGAGTTAGCGGGTTAGCCAACGAGAGCGACTCTACGAGAGAATGTCTCCGGACCACGTTACCCACAGCTAACAAGCTACAACTCTTCTCAGCCATGGCTCCAGAGAAGGGAAAGCGAAAATCCAAAAATTCTAAGAAGACCAGCAAGCCAGCGAGCCCCAACTCCCGAGCCTGCCCCATCGGTTGCGGCTACTCCCTTTCGGCGACGGACACCCACGAGGCCTGTCCCGTCTGCCTGGGGATGTTGCACGCTAAGACAGCGCTGGAATCCCCCCGAGTCCTGCCCTTACTGCAGCCAGACGCTCAAAGCCGTGAGGAAGCGTCACGTGGACATCGTGATCAAGGCCATAGGTGGCACCGTGGTGGAGCGGGACCCAGACCTCACAGAGGCGCTCACTCCCACACTGGAGCTCGAGGCCGTTGATCTGGAAGACAGCGGCCACACTGACTGGGGGGACAGTATGGACATGGCGGCCCCCGTCGGGGACTCCACCGTCGAGTTTGATACGAGAAGCCTGTTACGCGCAGACGAGCTCTCGCTAACAGCCTCCGGTGAAATATCAGACGACGAAGCTGAAAACGAGGACGAGGGAGAAGACGAAGACTTCTCCCAGAGCCCGATGACAGCTCACCCAGAGACTGATGTCTCCATCCCCGCTCTGTTCGACCTGTGTTACAGAGTGGCGGACACGCTGTGGATCAGCTGGCCAGAACCCCCACCTCGACAACAGTTAACGAGATTGGCGGGGAACTACTTCTTCGCCAAACAGCAGTCGGCCATGAGGCACAGGATGCCAATTTTTCCAGATTTCCTGTTGGAGCTGACTCGCACCTGGGCAGAACCCAGGGCCCCCATGCTTCTGCCTCTCTCCCAGTTCCTCGACATCGCCGGCATGGAGGAAGCAGGAATAGCCACCGTCCCGCAGATGGAGGACACACTGGCAGTCCACTTAGCCCCCAGAACATCGGGCTCCAAGCCAACTCTACCCAGCAAGGCCTGCCGTGCCTCAACCTCCCAGCTCAAAAAATGTTACTGAGCTAAGGGCCTCGTGGTCCCGTCCGCACCATGAACGCTTCGGCCATGATGTAGGCCTACTTGGCGGAGAAGCTGCAGGAGCTCCAGCAGATAACAAACAAAAAGAATGTGGCAGAGATCCTGGAGGAAACCCGCAGGGCGACAGACTTTGTCCTCTGGACAATGGGGACCGCGGCCATCGCTCAGGGGAGATGCATGGCTGAAATGGTCATCGCCCAGCACCATTTGTGGCTGACCTTGATAGACCTGCCGGAGGGCCAGCGGTTCCTGTTCCTCCACCACCCGATCGAGCTGTCTGGGCTCTTCGGAGGTGCTCTGGAACGCATCCAGAGCAGGCTGGAGCAAAGACAAAAACAGGCTGAAGCCCTGCGCGAGGGGATGCCGAGAAAAGCATCCGTGCCCCCCAGAGACGCCAGTGGGAGCAGAAGCGTGCAGCCTCGACACCACTCAGCCACACGCCGTCCCCCGCAAAAAAGACCAGCGTTCGACGGGTAGCAACGGCCGAGACCCGCAGCAGCACCGTCTCAGGCTGGCCAGGCGTGGGCCAGGAACAAGTTGGTTCCTCACCAAGCAGTTCCGCCGAGGTCTTCCTTGACGAACCGGAACCAAAGGCAGAAGTTGGCCTGACGATACGGGACCACTTCACAGTTTTATAGGTTCGCCCGCCCATGTGGTATGGGAACCCAGACTTTTAACTCCAGACTTTATGTGTGAAATGCAGCAAAAAGCTGGTGACATTTGTGTGTGCACAAAACATGTTTCTGCTATGCATATAAAAAGACGATTTGTTCTTTAAAACACGAAAATAAAGTTTCAAAAGCACATCCTGCCCTATCTTGACTCGGAAAAAAAAACAGCACAATTTTTATGAAAACAGTCTTGATAAAGGGAGAGGACAATCACCCCTCCTCCCTCGTGAAACACACAGTGTCAGGCAAGACAATAAGCCTCAGCTGGACATCAGGAGTCTGTCTGCCACAGGCAGACTTCCTAGCGACCGCTGGCGGACAGGTCAGCTCGTTGAAGGGTGAGCGGGTGGGGGTCACAGCTCCTCTTCCCACACCCTCGACACAAAAACAACCCAGAATACACATGCCTTCCAGGCTCAGCGCATACGCTCAGGCCTGGAGGGCGTGTCGTCCAAACATGTGGGTCATGTCAACCGTCAGTCGGGGCCTACGGCTGCAGTTCCAAAAGCGGCCACCCCCTTTCACGGGGGTGCTGATGTCCAACATAAACCCAGACCGTGCCCACGTTTTAAGGGAAGAAATCTCCACAATGTTAGAGAAAGGAGTAATAAATGTTGTTCCAACCCACTATGTACACAAAGGCCATTACAGCAAGTACTTCCTTGTGCCAAAACGAGATCAGGGCTTAAGGCCTATACTGGATCTCAGAAGCCTGAACAAAAGGATTAAAACATACAAATTCAGGATGCTCACACTGAGGCAGGTAATCCAGTCGGTGAGACCAAGGGATTACTTCTGCACAGTCGATCTCAAAGACGCCTTCTTCCACGTGAGCATCCTGCCTTGGCACAGAAAATATAATAATAATAATAATAATGAATTTAATTTATAACGCACTTTTCATTAACAAAAATCTCAAAGTGCTACAAAGTGCAACAAAAACAAAGATCAAATAAAACAAGTGATATCTAAAAAAGCCAAGTCTGGTCCTCTGGACATTCAAAAAACAAATCAAAACAAAGCAAAAAAACTGTAGAAAACAAGTGATAAAACAAGTAAACTCAATAATCATATCAACTAAGATCAAAGATAAAATCATGAGGAGGCAGAGTAGGCTCGCTTAAAGAGAAAGGTCTTCAAGCCATTTTTAAAGTCAACCAGTGACTGTGGAGCTCTCAAGTAGTCAGGGAGGGAGTTCCATAGGCGGGGAGCAGCCACACAGAACGGCTCCGGTTTGCCTGCGAAGGAAAAGCATTTGAATTTCTGGTCCTCCCTTTCGGACTAAAAACTGCACCAAGATCATTTACGAAATGTCTGGATGTGGCCTTAACCCTACTGAGGGGTCAAGGTGTCAGAGTTCTAAATTATCTCGTCAATCCGCTGATCCTCGGGCGCGACAGAGCCCAGGCGCAACAGCACTCACAGATGGTGATGACTCATCTGGAGACTCTAGGTTTCGTTTTAAACCTGCAAAAGAGCAATCTGATTCCATCCCAAATTACCGTATTTTTGGGAGTACAGGTGAACTCCGTTCTGTACAGGGCATGGCTCTCAGAGGCTCGGATTTCATCCTTCCACCTTTCCCTGGCACGTTTTCAGCTGGGCCAGAGAGTGTCCCTCAAACTGTGCCAGCGACTCCTCGGCCTCCTGGCGGCAGCCATTGTCTGTGTGCCTCAGGCCTTATTAAAAATGCACCTTTTGCAAATATGGCTGAACAAACAAATGTATCCTGCCTCCCTCAGGCATGCAGGGGGGATACTGATCAGCCCAGAGTGCACTAAAGCTCTGGAACCCTGGAGGGCCCCTTCAGTGTTCATGACAGGCGTCACGCATGGACGGTGCTGTCTCAAGTACTGATCACCACAGATACTTCAAAGACAGGCTAGGGAGCTTTCTGCAGAAACCAGCATGCCCGAGGGGTCTGGAAACAGCAGGAGGTAAGGCTCCACATCAACTTCCTGGAACTGAAAGCTGTGTTTTTGTCCATGAAGCACTTTTACAAGAAGGGGCTGATTACAAAACAACATGTCCTGATAAAATCGGACAACAGGACGACAGTGTCCTTCATCAACAGAGAAGGTGGGACAAGGTCCTGACCCCTCCTCAGCTTGACACACAAGCTGCTTACGTAGTGCAACTCCCAAATATTGTCGCTGAGAGCGACACACATCCCGGGCGAGCTAAACCACGGGGCAGACGCCCTCTCAAGAGGGTCCCTGCTCTCCTCAGAGTGGAGGTTGAACCCACGCATCGTGGACCAGATCTGGGCACGATACGGACAGAAATCCGTAGATCTGTTCACCTACAGCAGCAATACGCACTGCTCCCTGTATCATTTGATAAGGGAAACAGATGCACCGCTGGGAACAGACGCTCTGGCATACAACTGGCCAGCAAGGGCGCTATATTATGCGTTTCCTCTAGTCCCCCTGATTCAGGCGATGCTGGAATGTGTACGCAGGGGAGCTCTCTGATACTCATAGCTCCCGGATGGCCACAGAAACCATGGTTCCCAGAAGTGATCTCACTGTTGTCAGGGACACCATGGCAGCTGCCCCCCACAGGGACCTGCTGACTCAGGCCCACGGGCAGCCCCTTCACCCACGCCCAGAATTATGGCAACTTTGGGCCTGGCCGCTGAGAGGAACCGGCTGATGGCCTCCGGCTGATGGCCTCCGGCCTCCCCGGTAACATCATAAACATAATACAGGGAGCGAGAGCTCAGTCAACACAGACTCTCTACGCTCGTAAACAGCGTATTTTTGAGGCCTGGTGTCTAGAGAGGAATATTATCTCATATTCCTGTGACCTGGTCCAGCTCCTCACTTTTCTACAAGAACTGCTGGAGAAAGGCCGCTCTTTCTCCACCATTAAGGTCTTTTTGTCAGCCATCTCGGCATGCCATGATGGCTGGGGAGGTAAATCACCTGGTACCCACCCTCTCATGATATGGTTCATGAAAGGCGTACTGAGGAAAAGGCCTCCCAGCAGGACTCTGGCCCCTTATTGGAACCTCCAGTTAGTCCTGGATGCTCTGTGTGAGCCTCCATTTGAGCTTATTAGTAGCATTAAGATAGATTTGTTATCTTATAAAACTGCTTTGCTCTTAGCTCTTTGCTCAGCTAAATATGTGAGTGACCTCCACGCTTTATCTGTGCACCCTATGTGTACCAGGTTTGTCCCTGACGGGTCAAAGGTCACCCTGCGTCCAAACCCTGCATATGTGCCAAAGGTTCCAACTTTAAATCCCAGAAGTCTGGACTTTGAGCTCTCAATGTTTCCTCCCCCCCTGTCCTCACTGAAGGACAGAGGAGGCTGAATGTACTCTGCCCAGTCAGGGCCCTAAGTGCTTTCATTGAAAGAACTGTCAGTTGGAGAAAAACAAACCAGTTGTTCGTATGTTTTGCCAATCCAGCTGCTGGCAGAGCCCTTTCAAAGCAGCGCCTTTCACACTGGGTGACTGAAGCCATAAAAAGTGCGTACAGTAGCAAAGGTCTGCAGGTACTCTCTGGGGTACATGCTCATTCCACTCGAGGCCTGGCTGCCTCATGGGCCCTTTTCAAGGGTGTGCCAGTGGCAGACATATGTGCTGCTTCCAACTGGGCATACTGTATTCAAACACGTTTGCAAAACACTACAGTTTGGATGTCACAGCATGTGATGTCACTCAGGCTGTCCTCTCTACCACAGAGTAGAGAACAGCTAAAACGCCTGCAGTATAAAGGCTAAGTTCTCACAAGCATGCATTTCCAGAGCATTTCCAGGACGTGAATGAAATACGTTCCCATAATCATGTGTTGTACTGAGCGAACCTGACTGATAAGGGAACTGAAAGTTATGCACCATAACTCATGTTCCCTGAAGGAAGGGAATGAGGTGCAACACATGTTTGCCCTTTCAATGTCCAAACTTGGTGAAGTGCACTTGGAGGATGGAGGCTGGGCGTCAGCCTCTTTTGTACAAAGAGGGTGGGGCCTCATTGATGACGCTGACACCCACCTTCCTTGTTCAAGGTGTGAATGTATTACTTCAGGTGAACCGCGCGGCGGCGCAATTCCCATAGTCATGTGTTGCACCTCGTTCCCTTCCTTCAGGGAACGTGAGTTATGGTGCATAACTTTCAGTTTTCTTGCATATTTTTTGACTAACTGAATATCCCCAATCCATTTTTTTATTTTTTTTATTTAAAAAAATAAACATCTGTCTTTTCTGAATAAGGATTTTGTACTAATGAGACAAAAAAAAAAAAAACTCTGGAGTGTTTATTGTTTAAACTGAGATTAAAAATCAAAGAATTGAAGAAGAAAAAACACTACCGGTACATATCATTTTATGCATATTCTGGACTGTGTTTATAAATGAAACACCAAGTGATTTCTTATTGAAATTCAATGCTGTTGGTTTTAATTACTTTACACAAAAAACACCTCATAAAATTGTGGTTTTATGAAGATGGTCAAAGGAATATTGCATTCACAAAACTTGCACTGACAAAATCAATTTGCCAATTCTCTTTCATATGTAATGACCTTCCAAGGTTGTTTTTTCCTTTCAAGACACTTTATTCCATGTTTCTTACATATCAAAACCTTTTTATTGTACTTAGATAAAAATAATGGATTGGTAATCATATTTTTATGACTAGATACCAGGAAATATGTCATCAGTTGTTGTTTTCTCACATTACAGAGAGACAAGATTTCATCTGCATGAAAAAGGAGAGGAAGTAAGATATGATATTACACATGTAATGTAAAAAAAATGTATGAAATTGAGTTGTTCTCCATGCAGAAACTTGACACTGCCGTGCAAATGGAGCAACATACTTTAATCTGCAGTCACCATGACAGTTCTTATTAATATACATTTGTGAAATAATATCTTAAATGACAAAACCATGATGACTCCAAGCTGTGCTGTGATAAATATTCCTGACACATTTCAAAAAAAGGGGAGTGTTTTACTGCTTTTTTATTTCACCCGTCTGCCTCACCTCATTAGATATGTAGATTTATTGATCCAAAACCAGCTGCAGATCAGATTTCATCATAGAGTTTCTTTATGATAAGCATTCCTACTTTGATCAATACCACCACTCATCGCCTCTGTACTATCGGAGGTCTATCACAAGAGGAAAACAATTTTCATCCACTGGCTCCACCTCATTCTCCATTCGACTGAGGAGAGAGTGAGTGTGAAGGGGGGGGGCAACAAGCTTTATTTTCCCTTTCTGCTGGCTTCAAGTCAGCGAGCTAAAATGGATCCTCTTGAACCTGCGGTAAAAGCCAGGAATTGAGATCTGGACAGCTATTACAACAGAGAAAAAGAAAAAAAAAACCACTGAAGTCTGTGAGTATTGTCAGGTACTGGGGAGGGAAATGGAGGAGGGAAAAATCTGATCAAATTAGGTAAGTCTCTTTGAATTTTCAAAGTGGTTACCTCTGGGAGTGAAGCCGTCGCTCACATCTGCAATTATCACATCTGTGCATCTCTTGAAGCACTGGCGATAACTGTGCTGGATATTTTTAATCACTGGAAGGATTCAGCTGAATCATTATGTAAATCAAATTTACTTTTTCCAAAGAGCGCAGTTTCTTTGTTTTCAGTCTTGGACCTCAGTCGTTGCTACCTGGAGCTTTTGGGCACATGAACTAAGTGGTGTTTGTGAAAGCCTCTGAGAGTGAAATGTGGTCTGCTGGGGGCTACTGAGAGACTGCACTTAATCACGGAGCACTCGCAATTATGGTTGAAGCCCCCACGTCTGAACCGGATGCCTTGGGGTCACATAAAACAAAAAAAGGCCAAGAGAAAGCTCCTCAACACGCAGAGCCCAGCTTGCTTCGGACACCCCTCAAAGAGATCACGGTGAATTTCATAAGGAGAACCAAAATTCATGGAGTGAAGTTCATCTTCTGTCCGAACAAGTCAAAGCCTCAGCAGATCGTCTGGAGCCTGGCCTTTCTTCTTTGCATCAGTCTGCTCTGCACCTGGTCATGGAACAGAATCCTCTATCTGATGTCCTACCCTGTTGTCACCAAGATCTACATGGTGTGGGCTCACAACATGTCCTTCCCGGCTGTGACTATCTGCAATAAAAATGTGTTTCGTGCATCCAACCTGACCAAGGATGACCTATACCACAGCGGCTACTGGATGGACCTCATGCATCCAAACCACACAGTGATAACACGGAGCTTGTCCATCCTTAAAGACAGCCACATACCGGCTCTCCTGAGACTGTTGGACTTCCAAAACTATACCCCGTCCCCTGATTATCAGGCCAACACCACCGAGATGATGGGTCGCCTCGGCCACCAGCTGGAGGACATGCTGCTGCAGTGCAAGTTTCGTGGTGATAACTGCACCCACCAGAACTTCAGCACTGTAGGTAGAAAGAAAAGAAAGATGGTGTTTGTCAGGTGTTTATAACAAAGTGTGTTAATAATTCATCTGATGGAGCTCCTTTACAGCACAATTTCTCTCAGGCTGTTGTGAGGCGTTGATGTTTAGGAGCTGCAGACAAGCCTGTCCTGTTTTTGCAGCTCAAACACGGTCATTAAACCTGACACCCTCGCAAATGCCAAATACAATATTGTCACCAAGCCCATTGTATAACTGTGACAACTTGTTCCAAAAGTTGATTTTTTAATTTTATTTAGATGTGCTCGCTGATGACTTCTGGCAGTGGTAATAATATCAAGGAGGAAAAGTATGGGTGTTAATAATTCAGACATTGTAGATTAGTCTAAATTAAAATTTTAGCCTTTCTAATTGAACATCTGCAAGGCATGAGGAAAATACGCCTTTTCCTTTTAAAGTAAAAAAGCAATTTCAAACAATGTCTGAGTAAACGAAATTGGGAAAGTAGAGGTAAATCATAGAGCTGGTCTATCAAATGGTGCTATTTTTAAATATATATATATATAAAGTGTTTCATAATATTAGAGTGACCATAAATTGTATATACTGTATCACATATACTGTATATATGGGTAATTCAAAAACGGGAACTTGTTAATTATTGTATTTTCCAACATTTAAGTCGCTTTGGCATATGAGTCAAATTTATTATGCATCACCACTGACCCCCGAGAAACCTGGGCCAGTGTTGTGCCCAAAATCGATCGGCTGCCAAAAATCGTTTGGTGGGAGCGCGCACGGGAGGACTCACTGTTACAGTTCTTCAAAATTTAACAGGATTAACACTTAAAAACAATTGTTTGTTTGCTCGACATAATAGCAAAGGTGTGTCTCAATTTAACTTTTTCCTTAATAAATGCACTTTAATGGTTAATGTTTGGCGGGGGGCAGAAGGGCTAGCGGTACAGGAACAACATATACGCCTACCGGTAGTTGTCAAAAGCCTAGAGGGTCCCCTTGTGCTTCTAGCGGCTGCAAATGGTAATGTTTACCTTAATTTCTGCCGTACTTGTCGCACCACCCTATAAGTCGCATCAGTCCAAATATGTCTAAAAAAGTGGAAAAATCCATAAATATGATGCTTTGCCAGATACGTTGCATCTATTATGCATCACAGCTGACACGTCGCGTTTGTTACGCGTCACTGCTGACAACCCGGAAATGTAGGCTGATGTACCAAAAATCGATGGGCTGCCAAATGTCTGCCGTGGCAGCGTGCACGGGAGGACTTTCACAAGAATTTAACAAGGTTAACACTTAAAAACAATTGTTTGTTTGCCTGAAATTATGGTAAAGGTTTGTCTCAGTCTAACTTTTGCTTAATAGATGCACTTTAACTGTCAAATCAGACGTATTTCAAAACACGATACGCGTAAGCGTGCATGGCAGATGTATGAGCCGCTCTTTATTTCTTTGAAATTTAACAAGATAACCACCTAAAAACAATTAATTATTTGCTCAACTTTATAGTAAAGGTGTGTCTCAGCCTAACATTTGCTTAATAAAAGGACTTTAATGGTCATATCAGCTGTATTTCAAACATATTCACTGCCTCGGTACGGGAGTGCACAGACAGAGAGGAAAAAAGAAGCAAGATTGATGCGCATTTCTTCAAATTTAAACAAGAAAAGCACCTATAACAATTATTGTTTGCTCGCAATTATAGCAAAGGTGTGTCTCTGTTGAACTTTTACTTAACAAATGCACTTAAATTGTCAAATTAGTTGCATTTCGCCAGGGCGCAAAATGAAGCTGAGCTCCAAGCTGAGCTCCAAGCAGCAAGCAGAACGAAGGTGGGATATGGCAAGCCGATTGTGTCATTAATGACTGATGAAGATTCACAGTCATCAGGACATGGTAAATTCAAAAAAGTTTAAGAATTTTTTTTTTTTTATTAAGTATAATAAAGTTCAATTGTTTTTGTCTTGAACTTTTTTGAATTTGTCATTATAGCCCCATTTACCTATTACATGATACAATGGCATGCCTTACTGCTACTACTACTCTGCTGCCATCAAGCGGCTGAAAGTGGCACTGTTAAAAAAAAAATCTGTCAGAATAAATGGAAACAGTCATATCCCAGCCAAAAATAGGTTTATAAATATGGCGGGGGGCAGGGGTAATCCATAAATATATTGCTTCAGCCTATAAATCGCAGGGCATGTTAATTATGCACAAAAAAAGTGACTTAAAGGCCGAAAAACACGGTACTCTAGTTCATGTCAGTATGAATTAACATTTAAAGCGTCAGTCAAAATTTGCGTTGTGAATATGGGGAAAAAACATATACAGTATAAGTCACTTTGGCGTATAAGTCGCAGGACTGGCAAACCTATGCAAGAAATTGCAACTTTTACACAGAAAAATACGGTAATCTCTGCTTTTGCTGACGGAGATCAAATCAACATAGTTTGTACACAGTTTGTTCCTCGCTTTAATACCAGTGTCAAAAACATGAAACATTTAACTTTTTGACCAAGAAGTCAGTAAGACACGGTCATGTTTTAGATTCAAGCTGTACGTGTATCTGGAGCATCTCAGGGTGCTGCTGAAGTGTGACTGCCTCGTTCTTTTCTTTTCTTTAAAATTAAATCTAAATTTTTTAAAATCAGTCACCAGCTAGATAGTTTCATGTCCCTTTGGAGACCTCGTTGTACAAGCGGCAAGACATAAAGCTGTCTAACAGCATCTGTCTGAGCCTGGATAGGAAACACTGACTGATCTCTGGAGAGCAGCTTTGCCTATTTGACTTTTTGCCATCAGACGTTTTTAACACGGCACGGAGGCTACTGCTGTAAACCTGTTTGGCCTTTTCTGTCCTTTCTTGGCATTTGAGAAATGTTCTAAACACAGAAGTGAATAGTTGAAACAACATTGTTTAAGCTCAGTACAGTTATCTTGTAAACTAGATCAAATGTTTGGACAGCTGTGCTCATTAACATTATGACTCACTGTGGTGAATGCTGCTATAATTTTGACAGCCGCTTTATTGCACTCCAACTCTTTGCATGCATTTCAGCTCTTTTAACTTTTTCCTGCAGAACAGTGCACAATGTCAAAAAAAAAATTGGGATTGTAGAATGTTATTTAAAACTAAAATCAATGATTTGATAATTTTTTTAACTTGTATTTTATTTGGGGGAAACTTTCAGGGAAAAAATAGGAAATTTTGATCTGGATGGCAACAACACATCATAAAAGTGATGGTGCCTGGTCATGTTTACCCTGGAGATCAGTTGCTTTTTGGAGGGAAATGGTGTCTCTTGTTTTATCATTTATTAATTTGTTTGTTTGTTTCATTGCTTTACATTCAAGTCATATCTTAAACTAATAATTTTGCATTCAGCTGTTCAGTGTTATGTGAAAATTTAAGCCTTCTTTAACGAAACATGGGTTCAGTCTGTAAAGATGATGCAGGAAGTTTAAAATCTGGAAACATGGTGTGTCAGCTTGGACCACCGAGGCAAAAGTTACAGCCAAGCAAGTTCAATTAATAATTACATCTGCCTCTTTTTGCAAGACGGTTTGCAGTGAAAACACACAAAACATTAAGAACTGCTGAGCTTTACTGGCATTGATTCAATTCCAGCTCAGAGTTTTAACCACGACCACCCGGATCTTTCTTTATTAATTGATGGGAAAATAGTGTGTTCAGCCTGTCACAGGGAATTGTTGGGAGTGAAATGAAATAAAGATTGATGGCTGGTGGTTCTGCTGCAGTTTTATTTTCCATTCACACCTTTTATTGTTTGTTTGATTCGTCTCTGTGTTCTATTCACAGATTTACACGCGCTATGGGAAATGCTACACTTTCAACTCGGGATTAGACGGCAACCCTTTGTNTACAGTATAAAGTGTTTCATAATATTAGAGTGACCATAAATTGTGCCAAAAATCGATGGGCTGCAAAATGGCGGCCGCGGGAGCGTGCACGGGAGGATTTTCACAAGAATTTAACAAGATTAACACTTACAAACAATTATTTGTTTGCTCAAAATTATGGTAAAGGTGTGTCTCAGTCTAACTTTTGCTTAGTAAATGCACTTTAACTGTCAAATCAGACGTATTTCAAAACACAATACATGTACACGTAAGCGTGCATGACAGATGTACGAGCTCCTCGTCATTTCTTCGAAATTTAACAAGATAACCACCTAAAAACAATTAATTCTTTGCTCAACTATATAGTAAAGGTGTGTCTCCGGCTCAGCCTAACATTTGCTTAATAAAAGGACTTTAATGGTCATATCTGCTGCATTTTAAACATATTCACTGCCTCGGTGCTACGGGAGTGCACAGACAGAGAGGGTCAAATTAAATGGTCAAATTAGCTGCATTTCGCCGGGGCGATGCAGCAAAATGAAGCTGAGCTCCAAGCAGCAAGCAGAACGAAGGTGGGTATATGGCAAGCCGATTGTGTCATTGACTGATGAAGATTCACAGTCATCAGGACATGGTAAATTCAAAAAAGTTTAAGAAAAAAATAATAATTTATTAAGTATAATAAAGTCCAGTTGTTTTTGTCTTGAACTTTTTTGAATTTGTCATTATAGCCCCATTTACCTATTACATGATACAATGGCATGCCTTATTGCTACTACTTCTCTGCTGCCATCAAGCGAATGAAAGTGGTACTGCTCAAATTTTTTTTTCAGTCAGAATGAATGGAAACAGTCATATCTCAGACAAAAATAGGTTTATAAATATGGGGGGGGGGATCCATAAATAATAATAATAATAATAATAATAATAATAATAATGTGTTTGTCTGTCATCTGTGTATGTTTCCCATACACAGACGAAATTCGTCTCTGCATTTAACCCAACCACCACCAGGTGGTGCAGTGAGCAGCCAGAAAGCGCCCGGGGAGCTGGAGAATTAGGTGTGCACTCACAGACACCCCGAGGTGTGTAGTGGCCGGGGCGCGAACCCGCGTCCTTCGGGTATAAATATGTTGCTTCAGCCTATAAATCGCAGGGCATGTTAATTATGCAAAAAAAAAGTGACTTATAGGCCGAAAAACACGGTACTCTGGTTTATGTCAGTATGAATGAACATTTAAAGCATCAGTCAAAATTAGCGTTATGAATATGGGAAAAACATATAGTATACCCAGTAAGTCACTTTGGCGTATAAGTCGTAGAACTGGCAAATCTATGCAAGAAATTGCAACTTTTACACAGAAAAATACGGTAATCTCTGCTTTTGCTGACGGAGATCAAATCAACATAGTTTGTACACAGTTTGTTCCTCGCTTTAATACCAGTGTCAAAAACATGAAACATTTAACTTTTTGACCAAGAAGTCAGTAAGACACGGTCATGTTTTAGATTCAAGCTGTACGTGTATCTGGAGCATCTCAGGGTGCTGCTGAAGTGTGACTGCCTCTTTCTTTTCTTTTATTTAAAATTCAATCTAAATTTTTTAAAATCAGTCGCCAGCTAGATAGTTTCATGTCCCTTTGGAGACCTCGTTGTACAAGCGGCAAGACATAAAGCTGTCTAACAGCATCTGTCTGAGCCTGGATAGGAAACACTGACTGATCTCTGGAGAGCAGCTTTGCCTATTTGACTTTTTGCCATCAGACGTTTTTAACACGGCACGGAGGCTACTGCTGTAAACCTGTTTGGCCTTTTCTGTCCTTTCTTGGCATTTGAGAAATGTTCTAAACACAGAAGTGAATAGTTGAAACAACATTGTTTAAGCTCAGTACAGTTATCTTGTAAACTAGATCAAATGTTTGGACAGCTGTGCTCATTAACATTATGACTCACTGTGGTGAATGCTGCTATAATTTTGACAGCCGCTTTATTGCACTCCAACTCTTTGCATGCATTTCAGCTCTTTTAACTTTTTCCTGCAGAACAGTGCACAATGTCAAAAAAAAAATTGGGATTGTAGAATGTTATTTAAAACTAAAATCAATGATTTGATAATTTTTTTAACTTGTATTTTATTTGGGGGAAACTTTCAGGGAAAAAATAGGAAATTTTGATCTGGATGGCAACAACACATCATAAAAGTGATGGTGCCTGGTCATGTTTACCCTGGAGATCAGTTGCTTTTTGGAGGGAAATGGTGTCTCTTGTTTTATCATTTACTAATTTGTTTGTTTGTTTCATTGCTTTACATTCAAGTCATATCTTAAACTGATAATTTTGCATTCAGTTGTTCAGTGTTATGTGAAAATTTAAGCCTTCTTTAACGAAACATGGGTTCAGTCTGTAAAGATGATGCAGGAAGTTTAAAATCTGGAAACATGGTGTGTCAGCTTGGACCACCGAGGCAAAAGTTACAGCCAAGCAAGTTCAATTAATAATTACATCTGCCTCTTTTTGCAAGACGGTTTGCAGTGAAAACACACAAAACATTAAGAACTGCTGAGCTTTACTGGCATTGATTCAATTCCAGCTCAGAGTTTTAACCACGACCACCCGGATCTTTCTTTATTAATTGATGGGAAAATAGTGTGTTCAGCCTGTCACAGGGAATTGTTGGGAGTGAAATGAAATAAAGATTGATGGCTGGTGGTTCTGCTGCAGTTTTATTTTCCATTCACACCTTTTATTGTTTGTTTGATTCGTCTCTGTGTTCTATTCACAGATTTACACGCGCTATGGGAAATGCTACACTTTCAACTCGGGATTAGACGGCAACCCTTTGTTGACGACATTAAAAGGTGGCACGGGGAACGGCCTGGAAATCATGTTGGACATCCAGCAGGACGAATATCTGCCTGTTTGGGGAGAAACAGGTCAGTGAAAGTTTCACCCCAAATCTTATATTAACAGTTTTAAGTCAACCTGTCGTATGGAAATTCCTTTATTTTGTTGTTTCTCGCAATATCTTTTTAAAAATAAGTGGAAAAGGTGATTTACTTCAAGAATATCATCATATGTTTCTCCAGGTGCTCAGCTGACATCAGATCTAATAAGCTGCACTGACTGATTAATTGTTTCTTGTTAACAATGTGCAACAACAGCCACAGATTGTATAACCATAAACTAAACAACACACAGTAAATCTTTGGTTATAAATCTGTTTACAATGAGCCAGCACACCACCAGCTCCATTTCATTACCTTTCACAATAAAGCGCCTTATTCATAAACAACTTGAAACAGTAAAAATCTTAAAAAATGACTGTTCTGATGACTGTACTTGTTTTTTTGTTTGTTTTTTAGCATTCTTCACATTTTAAAATAAAAACTAATACCCTCTGCCCGAACACTTACCCTTAACAAGCTAATGAAAAAGCAAATATCTATATTTACACTTACACATATGTACATGGTACACATAACACGTCAAAACACATCACTGTGCTGCTCAGACCAGAATTTTCCAGGTTATTTCAAATGATACAACCTTATAACCTGATTTTCCCCCAATGTAAGAAAATACAGGACCTTTGTTTAAGTAGGTGGAGCTGCAGATTTGTTATTTAGCAGTGTAAGTCTCCTGGCTAGCAGAGCTGTTGATTTTAGCAGGAGAGAGAGCAAAGCCACACCCTAAATGAGGCATTTAAGGCATTGAGAGCAAAATCTTCTTCACAGACAATGCAAGAAAAAATTTCCAACCAGAACTTGATCACACTTGTTGTTGTATGTTCTGGCGTGCTATATCCACAGATGAGACGTCCTACGAAGCGGGCATCAAGGTTCAAATCCACAGCCAGGACGAGCCGCCCTTCATTGACCAGCTGGGATTTGGTGTGGCCCCTGGTTTTCAAACTTTTGTGTCATGTCAGCAGCAACTGGTACCTAATGATTGGCCTTCAACTTTGACCGCATCGCGCTTCGCGCTTCGCGCTTCGCTTTCATTCAGTGTTTGTCCCAAAATCCCCACAATCCAGCATCCATTATCTGTCTCTGTTTTGTGGAGCATGAAGCAAAAGCAGATCAGTGATTTTTCTCATGTGGGAACACGAGAGTTGATTCAGTATTCACTAAATGAAACTGAGGAGTTACAGCAGCACTGGAGTATTGACAGCTCAGGGCTGAGGAATGATTGGATGCAACTATAGAAGCATGCCGTGCCTCTTGAAACCAAATGCACTGTAGTCTTGACAGCCTGTAGAAATATATACCTTAGATTGAATTATCCTCACGTTCAGTGTACGTTGTAGTTAAAATATACATAAAACTTTTTGAAGTCTATGAAGTCTGTCTCTACTGGTGCCTTCTAACTGAATTATACAATAATATTCATTAGGTTGCAGTCTATGGGGTGCCGTTTGTAAAGTTACACAGTCAAAAATTAACAGCAATATTTTTGTTTATTTAGCCTTTCATCAGAAAAAAAAATTCAGTCATATTTTCTTTCACCATGCCATTCATACATTTATAAATGTCATCATTCCAAACAAAATATTTAATTTAAAAGTTAACTATTTAGTTTACAAACAAAATACTTAACTTGCAAGTTAAATATTTAGCAAGTTAAATATTTAGCTCCACACTAAATATTTAATTTACAAACTAAATGTTTATGCCCAAGATAATTGTTTAGTTTACAAACTACCGGTAAGTATACCAAGTTAAATAAACTAAATAAACTACCAAGTTAAATATTTAGTTAGTAAACTAAATATTTAGCTGTACATTAAATTTTTGATTTCCAAGCTAAATATGTATTTTCAAAACTAAAAATTTAATTTCCAAACTAAACATTTAATTTCTAAGCTAAATATTTAATTCCTAAACTAAAGTTTAAATTTACTAACTAAATATTTAGCTCGGACCTAAATATTTTCCAAGCCAAACATTTAATTTTCAAAATAAATATTTAATTTACTAACTACCGTAAATATTTAACTTGCAAGTTAAATATTTAGTTTGTAAATTAAATGTTTATCTTGGACATGCATTTTTAGCTAACTAAACACAACTTGAAAGATAAGTGTTTAGTTTGTAAACTGAATATTTAGCTTGTAAGTTAAATATTTAGTTTGGAACTGTTAACTTTATAAATGTATGAATAACAGGGTTGAAATATGACATTTAAGAAGGTTATTTTTTTTCCTTATGAAAGGCTAAATAAACCAAAATACTGTTGTTAATTTTTGACTGTGTAACTTTACAAATGGCACCCCATAGCAGTCATTAACACTGTAATTCACTTTAAAATGTTTTATTTGCTCCTATTAAACATCTAACTGAATGTATCTTATGATTAACTATTTGCAGCTAAAATGAACCATGTCTGCAGAGGTTAAATGGACTTTAAAGATTTTCTGATAAATCTTTTAAAATATAACAAGCCCCTGTTTTTACGGTGCTTAATTTCCAACTTCGGCAGCAGCAAAAAGTTGGTTTTAGATCAGAATGTTGTTGTTCAGTTGTAAAAGTGGACCATGATTTAAGGGCACAATTTCACTGGAAGAAGAAAAGCCTGTGGCAGGTTTGTTGACGGCTGAAAATTTGCAGCCCTAACTGTGGCTCCACCACTATCAGTGAAGGATGAAAACTAATAACTACAGTAGAGCTGGAATTGATCACAAAGCTCTCATGGAAAGAGTGAGCTCTGATGGATTTCCTACTTAAATCTAATGAGACCGTGGAGCTCTTGTGTGACGTTGCTGGGAGAACAGATTCAGATTGTGCTTCTTTCGTTCAGACCAGAATAACCCACAAGACAAGTGACTTTTCAGTCAAATCCAGTGACATAAAAGGCAAATGCACTTTGTACAACATAGGAGTTTTGCTACCATTTTAGGGTTTGCAATGATTAATTATAAAATGATGAAACGTTATGTTCAAGTGCATTTTCTAATTGAGCTGCAGTCTCATTAAAATCTCCACCTTGAATAATGAATATGTGCGCTGTACCTCAAATTAATTTACTTTAGCAATTAATGGTGCTAGATTTAAATGGTTTTGCTCTAAACGGTAATCAACTAGTGGCTCCGTCAGCATGAACTAAATGATGTAAAATGTGTCTTGTTTCAGCAGAGTAGCATGGGATAATTGAGGCATATTTCTGGTCTTCTGAAAAAGACACTTGGACACCACAAAACAATGGCAAATTTTATTTTGAGGAACCTGCGCTGGTTTAAAAAAAAAACCTGTTTCTATTTTCTGTGTGAATATTTTCAGTGCTCAGATATGACCATCTTCAAGCAATGAATCAGGTATACTAATCACCACTGCAAAAATGTATCCATGACAGCAGAAGCTCAAGCGTTAGTCACTAATGATAAGAACATGAGGATCAATAAGAACACCCCCCCCCACACACACACACACACACACACACACACACACAAACATGTTAATCACTAATGATAAGAACATGAGGATCAATAAGAACACCCCCCCACACACACACACACACACACACACACACACACACAAACATGTTTATTAGATGAAAATTGGACGGTTCCCAAACCTGATCCTTGAGGAACACCATCCTGCATGTTTTAGTTGTTTCCCTGCTTTGACACATGCCATTTAAATGAACGGTGATTGACAGGCTTCTGCAGAACATGACGAGGTAATTAAATCACAGAATCAGGTGTGTTGGAGCAATAAAACATGCAGGATGGTGTTCCTCATGGACCAGGGTTGGGAATCACTGATTTAGACCATGGGTGAAATCTGACAGGCATTTATCAGTGTTGCTGCCTTCAGTGTAATCAAATAATCCATTCATCTATCATCTTTACCCGCTTCTTCCTTTTTGGATATTGGGGGTCACTGGTGAGAGCAGTCACTGTGTGAGAGGCGGGGGACACCCTGGACAGGTTGCAAGTCCATCACAGGGACACAAAGAGACCAACAATCATTCACTCTCTCACTCACACCTAGGGACAATTTAGAGTTATCAATCAGTCTAACATGCAGGTTTTAGGTTTGTGGGAGGAAACTGGAGTACCTGGTGAAAACCCACACATGCACAGAGAGAACATGCAAACTTCACCCAGAAATGCCCCCCTGACTGGGATTTGAACCGGCGACCTTCTTGCTGAGAGGCAACAGTTCTACCAACTGAGCTACCATGCTACCCCTAATCAAAGAATAAAACACTTAAATTAATAGTACAAATCTTTTAAAGCAGGATCCTACAACCAGATAAGGAACAACAAATATCTTACCTGTTTTAGATAGCTATAGAAAAACATCAGCCAACAATTTTATTAAGTAGCACTAGCTTAGACTCGCTCTTTTGCCTTCAGAACTCCCTTAAGTCTTTGTTGCATAGATTCAACAAAGTGTTGAAAATATTTATCAGAGATTTTGGTCTATTTTCATTTGTTGGCATCACACAACCTCTGCAGACTTGTCAGCTGCACATCTGTGATGGGAATCTCTCGTTTCACCACATCCCAACGGAACTTGATTGGATTGGGATTTGGTGACCGTGGAGTCCGGTGAATCGAGACTCATCGCATCAGGCGGCGTTTTCCCAATGACTTAAGGTTCTATTTTGGTGAAATTGTAGCTTCGGATTCATCTTCTCTTAGCTGACAAGAGTGGAACTCTGTGGTTTTCTGTGGCTGTAGTCAATCTGCTTCAAAACTGCACGCGTTGCACAGTCAGAGATAAAATTGCGTGAACCTTGATTGTAACAAGTGGAAGTTTGAGCTATTGTTGTTTTATTGTTGATCAGCACTGATTTATGATTCTCTAAACTGAGTCTGTCCAAAGAGCTTTCTACAACAGGTAAGATATTACCAGTTCATAGAGTATCCACAGAACCCCACTTCACAAGATCTGAACTACTGAACTTCTTAATGTTGGGGTTGAATAAGTTAGTTTTGATGCAAAGTGCGTTTACTTGTGATTTTAGAGATACATGATTGGTTTTTTTTGTTATTTTTAAAGCTACAGGTTTTCCTAAAGTCTTGTGGCTAAATGGTAAACTTTCCATGGGTGTTACTCAGATTTATTGTCCATGGGTAAACACTTCATTTTCTTTATCTCGCTGTTGCTGATCTTTTTTAAAATGTTGATAATGATGCGGGTTCACCCCCTCACCCCTAGACGAGACGTCGTATGAGGCCGGCATAAAGGTGCAGCTTCACCCTCAGTCAGAGCCTCCTTTCCTCCACGAGCTGGGCTTCGGGGTCGCCCCCGGTTTCCAAACATTCGTTTCCACCCAAGAGCAGAGGGTAGCGTATGTGCGACTGGGCTTGCTGCATGCTACAAACCGTCCTGTTAAAAAATGTAACACTCATTCAGTTTCTCACTTTAACCTGCTGCTCCCTCACCCTTTTTGTGTGGCTGCGGTGTGTCCTTGTTGTTCTTTATTCAGTTAATAGGTAACAAGCAGCTGATGTGTTTTCTCCCTTTAATCAATTTATCCAAGTCTCTATCCTCAGCAAAAGCTGTTATTTGGTTTTATTTGTTCGTTTCTATGTAAGCATCTTCTGTTTGCTTTTGGTTTTACGTCTCAGTGGAGCAATCCATTGAAGCCTTGAGTTATGAAAGGACCAGAGAGTGTGCTACATTAGAGTTTATCACCCGTGAAGAGTCTGGCTGCAGTCTATAATGCATCGCGCCAGGGCTTTTTCTCTCACGTATATTCAAGAACGAGAGTCTGCTAGTTCGAAAAGGGAGCTCAATGAAAGCTTAATCATGTTTGCCAGTTTAAATCCACTCCATCAACGAGTTGCACTCTACCTCTGTCACTCTCTATTGACTACAAGGTTGCTTGATTGTTAGTTGGCCTGGGTAGAGCTGGTGGATATAATCAAGACTTTAATGTGGTGATAACACTGATTGCTGATCAGTTCCCATTGCACATAGGAAATACTGTAAACACAAAAACACTTGAACAAGTTGTGCATAATTATTATTTTCTTTTTCTGTGGTCATCAAATGTTTGTTGGGTGTTAATCAGCTGCAGACACAACATTAAAAGCATAGTTTGTGGTTAGAGATCTCACACAAACACACACAGGCACACACACACACACAAGGAAAATTACTTCACTCTAAAGGTTTAATGTTTTAAATGAGCCAAAGCTTTCAAATTAAGCTGTTAAACATTCTTTAATTACTGATTCATTTTGCTTTCCCTGTGCTACTCATAAATGAAGGACCTGCTTTTCACCTTTTAATGAGAGTCCTAATGAGGCGTCATGGTAAACTTATTTTTTCTTAGATTTATGAGGCTAAACTGGGTGGTTCTGTAAGAAATACAAAATGTGCCTTTTTAAATTATCCAATCAATCTTACAAAACTTATATATTTTTCATACGATCCTAATTCTTAAATATATATACAGTATTTAAAATGTGATAACGTTTATCCATACACTGCATAAAATCTGTTGAATAATTTTAATGGTCCAGTTTTGCAACATGTAAACAGTTTAATGCTCCGACCTTTGTTGTCAGAGCTCTAAAGTGTGTCCATTGATTGTGGTGTCCTGTCTCCAGTCAGAGTTCTTACTCCCAAACCTGCCTCTACTCCCATGGTACTCTGCTCCATGCCAGGGACTAGACCTGCACCGGGGATGTTCTGCATGATGTGTGCTTGCTGCAGCTACACAGCGATCGTGTCGTGCCACCTCTGTCTCGGTGCACACTTTGATTTGAAAGCATCTGTTTTCGTGTGCATTTATGTCTGCTTCTTTTTGGTTTTTTACTTCTGTTGCACTGGGTTTTAGCATTTCATTAAGTTTGGTGTGATCCTGTGAGCTGACGTGCCGATGGGGAAAACATGTGCTGTTTGCTCTTTCAGCTTCAGTACCTCCCACCGCCTTGGGGAGATTGCAAGTCCACTCCGATAGAGTCCGACTTCTTCTCCACGTACAGCATCACTGCGTGCCGCATCGACTGTGAAACGCGGTACCTGCTAGAGAACTGCAACTGCAGGATGGTTCACATGCCGGGTATGAGCTCAGCCTGGCCTGGTGTGGAAAGAAGCCTTCTTGTGTCCTCCTCTTACTTGAGTATTGATTATCACCTCCCTCTTGCCTCTAACAGGGACTTCAACAGTTTGTACGCCTGAGCAGTACAAAGACTGTGCTGACCCGGCTTTAGGTGAGCTCACACTCTTCATGTTCAGCATAAAATATTACTGTTTTGTCTTCTTTTTCCACTAACGCCTACGTTCAAATACTCAGCAGCACTGCCACAAGTACACTTCAGGCTTTAGATAATACTATAGCTTCAAAAAAGGCGTTCAATACAAGATCAACTGGACTTTATTTGTTGCAGAAAACGTTTCGACTCCTATCCAGGAGGCTTTTTCAATTCAGAATGGCAGCTGTGAGACAGAGAAGTTTTATGCAGGCTGACATGCCACGCACCAACATATGCAAATTGGAAGCTGAAATAACCCCACACATACCTGAGATAACATGCCCATTCTATTTAAATTGACAAAACAACACATCACAGCTTAACAGTAAGGGGTTTGTTGAGGTCACTGAAACAAACTGTGAGAGTTTGGAGTTATAACAGAACCACGCACCATCATAAGTAAATTGCAAGCTGAGGTAACACATACATGTAAATTGACAGATCACAGCTTGCAATTTACTTCAGGGTCAGATAGTTCTGAAACAAAGTTATAAAATGATTCCAGCAATGTTAAGTCTGGTCATCTGGCTGGTTTCTTTTGTTGTTGTGACATTTTGTCCTTCATCCAAAGGACTTCATCAGTCCGAGGAGCCACAACAAACTCAGCCTCACAAGCAGCACACTCACATAGTGAGCCGACCAGTTTGCTGGTGATGATAAGTTCTGGGGCCCACCCTCTCCCCCATCGACTCCTCTGAGGCAACCGTAGCCAAAGTGGTTCAAAACATAAAAGTCCATGCGCAATAATCCAGGTAGAAAATCCAACAAAGTTCAGTCAGGTCATCTGGGTGGGTTTTTTTTGTTTGTTTTTGTTGAGACGTTTCGTCCTTCATCCAAAAGACTTCATCAGTCTGACGAGACAACACAAACTTTGGTTATGGCTGCCTCAGAAACTGGTTGGCCCACTTTGTGTGTGCTGCTTGTGGGGCTGAGTTGTGGCTCCTCGGACTGATGAAGTCCTTTGGATGAAGGACGAAACTCTCAACACTAAAATAAACCATCCTGATGACCTGACTGAACTTTCTTGGATTTTTTTAATCTGAATTATTAAGCATGAACTTTGATGTTGTAAAATATTGTTTAAAAAAAAATCCATTATGATGATTTATGTAACTATACTTCACTGATTTCAAGTAAATCCCACTAGTATTATCCCTCCTCTGCAGTATTACAGCTTCAGACATTATTTGCGTTCATGGAAAGTGAACGATGGCAGCGAATGTATTTCTGTTTTATGCAGCAATATTTTTAGCACAAACTGAGAACTGCTGCTGGCAGATGTGTTTGATTCTTCACCGAGATCACAACATCACAATGACTTTGATCATCCACAGACTTTTTGGTAGAGAAAGACAACGATTACTGTGTCTGTCAGACGCCCTGCAACATGACTCGCTATGGCAAGGAGCTGTCCATGGTTAAGATCCCCAGTAAGGCGTCTGCTAAATATCTGGCTAAGAAATTCAACAAAACTGAGCAATATATTGGGTAAGTATTAGTTATTCGGTTAATGACCTCTTCTTTCTGTAGACCGTAGTGCAGCATGACCTGAGTCTCCATCGTTCACCTTCAATGTAACAATAATGAAAGAAAGTTATATAGAAAATGAGAAATGTCCTTTGATGTTGTGTGAAAAATAAAAACTGCAGAAAGTAACACATGCTCTTGTCTGTCCTTTTTGCAGAGAAAACATATTGGTGTTGGACATCTTCTTTGAAGCTCTGAATTATGAAAAAATTGAGCAGAAGAAGGCGTATGAAATTGCGGGGCTTCTCGGTAAGATTTTTTGCTTTTCATTGGGACAAAAAAAAAAACTTCGGTATCAACACTCAGCAGATCGCAGGCAAAAAAACTAAAAAGTGTTCTCGTCTGATGCTTTGAGGTTTCCTCTTTGAAGCTGCACGATTGGCTGAACACAGTTTTATAATCTGATGCTCTTGCAAGGGCAGCAGGGTTGGTTTTGATGAGAAGTTGAACCTGCATGCTCACTTTTGTCAATTCTGTTCTGATTGCTGAGAGATACTCTGAATTAGATGTGACAGCACTGGGAATGGTTTCACGCGTCGTCGTTCAATTACTGTACCTGCCTGTATCTGTTCATCTCTTTTTCTGTAGGTGACATTGGAGGTCAGATGGGGCTTTTTATTGGAGCCAGTGTCCTAACAATACTGGAAATATTCGACTACCTGTATGAGGTGAAGTTTGGTCTTTTTCTTAGTCTCAACAGAACTCAGATTTTTTTTAACCAAAGCCGTTTTCAATCAAGAATTTGCTTTTTGACAATAAATGTTATCAGGGCTTAATTTATAAATCGATCAATGCCAGAATACAAATAGTGGGGAGAAGACGGGTCCTCCCCCTGAAAATTTTGAGTAAAGTAGATGCAATTTCCTGCATTTTGGTGTATTTTAACAGGTTGTTAAACATCTACATTTGCCTACTTTTGTAAACGCTCCAGTTCTGAGTCCGACTCTTCTCTGCTGACAGTGGCGGCCCATGAAATGTCCACCAGGGGGGCTATTTCTCCAAAATTTAAAAAAATTTCCCAAGTTCAAACAGTTTTTTTTAATCAGATGCAGATTAATACAAGGTCAACAGAACAATTAAATGCTCAGGATGAGAAGAGCCAATTTGACTCACTAAAACAACAAAGAACAAACAAAAATATTTATAAATAAATAAATTATATATAAATTATATAAAGGAAAATAAGTGAGATTAAAAACATTTCTGCATTTCTACTTTCAAGAGGCTTTGTTTTCAGCGGGTTCGGGTGTTGTCAGTCCATACAATGGGCGTTATCAACTGTAATCATCCCCATATGTTTCGGTGAAACTGTCCAATCCATCTCCTAGCATGTTTGAAAAAACGTTATCTAAGTTATTATCGCTGTGAGTAGGCAGAGTGTTTCCGTGAACCCGGAAGTGTTGTGTTTTTGTTTTTTCAGCTTATGTAACCGTTTTCCTAAACCTAACCTTAAACCTGACCCAGAGGACCAACCCTAAACCTAACCCCCTTACCCTTGTGCCTAAACCTAACCAAGACCCTAAACCTAACCCAAGACACTTTACTCTAAACCTAACCACGTAGCTAAAGACGGAGGCTGCTGTCATCACTTGTAACGGTGACAACGTACCTTAAAACCTCCTAGGAGGTACAGGAGGGGCAATCTGACCGCTACGAATGGGGATGATAACAAATGATAAGGGCCATTTAATGGTTGATGACATCCGAAGCGGGTGTTGTTTTCATTCTCCAGATCAATACAGTGTTAAGAAATAGTAAAACACCACAAGTGACATTGATTTAGTATATACATTTATTAATGTTTGATCATTTTTTATAAGCAAATTAAAATAAATGTAGCCATCAGAGTCCAATACTGTACAATAACCTGCGCTGGCAACATAACTCCACAAACAAAGAAAAAAACAAATTCACCAGTTGCCACTTTTAGAATAAACAGTCAGCTGAAGGCTTTTATCACAAACAGAGCACCAAAGTGGAGAGGATATCAGTCAGGAATGGTAATATAATAATATAAGCATTAGATAAAGGCTAGCATTAGCATGTTAGCTCCAATTTTTTTTAACCAGTTGCCACTTTTAGAATAAACAGTCAGCTGAAGGCTTTTTTTCACAAACAGCTAAAATTTGAGAGGCATATCAGTCAGAAATGCAAATAGACATTAGATAAAGGGCTTTCAATGATTTAAAACTTACCTGAGCAAGCCTGCTTGAGTCACTGACTGCACGGCTAATTTTCCAGACAAAAAAAAATATTTTTTAAATAAATAAATAAACAGCCGGAAGATTGGTAGGTACAGCTCACGTTGGACTGTCCAGGGCGGTGAAAACTGTGCCCAGCATCTTCCCATTGTTTTGTAACGTTGTGGAATAACTGCGCATGCACCATTTATAACGAGAGTCAATGGATAAGCTCCCTACGCCCCCAAAACAGGAAACACGTCACCAATCAAAAAACGTTTTTTGAAACAAACAATATAACTCATCATTACTCATAAAATATTTATCCTACACAACTAAAAACATATAATAATAATAATAATGTCCTTTTCTGTCATCTGTGTATGTTTCCCATACACAGACGAAATTCATATGCATATATTTCGAAATATTTTTATTTTATTATTTCATTTTTATGAATTTTTAAAAAAGTCTTAAATGTTTAATGGTCCAGAAGTTCCAGTGGGGCGGCGCCCTAGCGCCCCCTATTGGCCGGCCGCCCCTGTCTGCTGAGTGCACTGTCCTTGTTTGTTGATGTCCCACTCCACATGTGAAGCCTCCAGGCGCCTCCTCTGTCTGCTCATGGCGACTGCCTGTGGGCTCTTGCCCACGGACTGCCTGGTTAGCTCGGCACTCACCCCCATCACTCGCTCACTCCTGTTCCAATCATGAATACCACTGCCTTCATGTACTCAGTTCCCGGTTGTCCAACTAAAAACAACGAGAAAGACTTTTTTTTTTACTCAAAGTAAATTTGACTGTCTTTTTGACATTTTGTTCACTGTTATTTTGACAAATGATTGCAGTTATTCTGATACTTAATGTGAATAATACACATGAAACACTTCTCTCGTTGTATTTTTTAATAAATAATAAAAATTTCATTAATGACCCACTTATACTGTCGAACTGATTTGCAATTTAGCTGTGCTATTTTTGAGTTTATAATAAAATTGCGTGATGACTTTGGACTTTTAGGGGCTGATATTTTTTTAAGGGTAGAAGTGGAAGTGCTTACTTGAAGGGGCAGCTTGTATGTGATATTAAGAAGCTCGTAAGTGGCTGTTGTGTTTAAAATTAGTGTTTATGTAATTATTTTAACTTTACATATCCACTATAAGTGTTATTCGTTCAAGGCAGTCATATTTGTTCATAACTTTTTTACTAGTAAGCATGAGAGTTACTGGATCCTGCAGGATCCGGCTCAAATTAAGCCCTGAATGTTATACTCCTGGATGGATTTTTGATAGAGAGTTGTGAATACAGGACATGATGGTGAAAATTGAGATAGTGGATGAAGCATCTGAATGTCATCTTTTATTTTTGTATCAATACTGGATTTACTTGGATGCATATAAAGTACAATCATGTTTCAAGGAAGCAGTTCTTGTTTGAAAATGGCTCAAGTTACCCATCACCACAGGGTAAAAGGGAAAATGCTTTTTTATTTTATTTTATTTTGAACAATGCTGTTTTATCATTATCCAAACTGAGTTATGTACTGTAAAGATTCTTTGAAGAAAGTATGGTTGAGAAACTCTGAAACTCATTTGCTTAATAAGCTTCTTCATTCACAAGACGGATGGACAGACCGATTTTGACTGTTTTGCATAGACAAAGATGAGATTTGGGGAGGTGTGTGGGTTCTGCCTGGTTAGGACCAGATGATCTAATGACTGCTAATTCAAGTGCTGCCATCAGTGATTTTCTCCAACAAAACCTCCTCAGAGTGTAATTAAGTCACTGTCGTACGGTACAACACTCCTAAAATGTATTTTTTTTAATCTCCTTCTTTGGTTTGCGAAGAGCAGAAAAACAAGATGTGACACTTTCATTAGTGAGGTGGCAGCCACTGTATTTTGTGAAAAAGCACAGCAATACATCTTGTCATCGTACCAAAAAGAACGCAAAAAAACCCAAAAAACGTTTCCATTAAAGTGGATGTCACTGAGTGACTGTAATGTGCTTTATATTTATTAACCATATGTTTCTATCTCTTTTTGCCTTCAGGTGTTTAAAGATAAGGTCTTGGGTCAACTGTTACGCAAGAAACGACCGCAGCGTTGTCCAAGTGACAATCTGGTAATTTTTTGCTTTTTTTAAAACCTTCTCAGAATGCACTGAGTAAAATTAAACTGATGAGCTCAGGAACAACGACATGTATGATAACGCCTGAAAATGTTTTTATTAAAAATATCAGACAGAAACTTAAAACGCCACTCCAGATTATATGAGACATCATTTCTCAGGCAGAAACAGTGGATTTAAAAAAAAAACAGGCTTTATCTGTATTTATATTAGGAGCAGGAGCATCAATTACTCCGTATGGTGATAAATCTCAGGCGACTGACCTGTTTGGTACTTCCCTTTACTTCATTACTCATAAACATTTTATTGTCTGGGGTTACAGGCTTTATTTGGCAGTTTATTCCACACACTGACACCTTTTACTATGTTTCCTGAAGCTTCTCAATATCACCCAATATCATGTAATTAAAGTTCACTGAGAGCACTACTCTAGGTTTTTTGTGCTCCTTCCATACTGGTAAAGTAAAAAAACAACACAGTTTCCCACAAAAGACAAATAATAACGAGGATGTTCAAGAGATATCAATACCATTTTATGAGTTTTTAAAATCATTAAAGCAGTAAAGCCAATTTTTCTTCATTTTTGTTTGTTTTATTTTCTAAATCACAGCCTTTTGTTGCGCTCAAAGTGGTTTAACTTAACACACTGCATCCAAAAGCCTCTCATTTTGCGCTGATGGTTATTTAACTTTTCTACAGGGCTTTTAGGAAGTGATTTATAGCAGAAATCACCATCTTAATGTTAGCAGTCAGCATCTGTTCAGCACATGCCTCAGAGCCAAACCCCATACCAACACAGAGTGGCTGATTATCCAAATACAGCAAGAAATTGGACTAAACTCAGATTTTGGAAATAAACCATTTACAGTTGCACTTTAAACTCATGTTTATGGATTTATTTTTCCCCGGAGTCACGTTTGAAGAATCATTTTTCTTTTTGAAGACACTTACCTCTTCTTTTAGACAAGGAAGTTGTGCAGTAAAGATCCAGAACTGTTAACGTAGAAAAGAAGTTCATCTATTCAGATGCTATTATAATAAAGTATTGGCTTCATTGCGAGGACATTTTGCTCCTGAGTTCATGGTTGTGTGTTGGTTAAGTTTGCGGTTCAAATCTTTGATCGCTTTGGCCTTCATGTTTGGAGTTTGCATGTTCTCAACGTGCATATGGCTTGCTGGTGAAGATTTTCAGTCATCCAGTACATGATCAAATCAAAAAAGGCGTTCAATACAGAAACAACTGGACTTTATTTGTAACAGAAGACGTTTCGCTTCTCAACAATTCTCGGATGGGAAGCGAAACGTCTTCTGTTA
>JBBPBX010000042.1:0-38058 GCA_038048925.1 Garcialebias charrua | reverse complement strand
GTTTGTAAAGTTACACAGTAAAAATTAACAGCAATATTTTGGTTTATTCAAGTTATAAGAAAAAAATGTATAGCTTTTTTTCAAAGTCATATTTTCAGCTTGTTATTCATGCATTTATAAATGTCATATTTCCTAACTAACTTAATTTACAAGCTAAATATTTAGTCTTGCAACTTGCAGGTTAATCATTTAGTTAGCAAGCTAAATATTTAGCTCCACACTAAATATTTAGTATACAAACTAAATGTTTATGTCCAAGCTAAATGTTTAATTTACAAACTATTTAATCTGCAAGTTAAATATTTAGTTTGTAAGCTAAATATTTAGGTGTAAATTAAATATTTAATTTCCCAAGCTAAATATTTATTTTCAAAACTAAACATTTATTGTCCAAGCTAAATAATTTCCAAACTAAACATATAATTTCTAAGCTAAAATTTTAATTCCTAAACTAAATATTTGATTTGCTTACTAAACATTTAGTTCAGAACTAAATATTTATTTTCCAAACTAAACATTTAATTTAAAAAATAAATATTTAATTTACCAACTATAGCTCAGACCTAAATATTTAGCCTGCTAGCTAAATATTTAACTTGCAATTTTTAGATTCAAGTGAAATATTTTGTTAGCAAAATGAATATTTAGTTTAACAATTAGATATTTAGATTAGAAATTAAATGTTCAGTTTTGAAATTAATATTTAGCTTGGAAATTAAATATCTAATTTACACCCAAATATTTAGTTCACTAACTAAATATTTATCCTGCAAGTTAAACATTTAGGTTGTAAATTAAACATTTAGCTTGGACATAAACATTTAGTTAAACTAAATATTTAGCTTGCTCACTAAATACTTAACTTGGAAGTTAAGTATTTAGTTTTACACTAAATATTTAGCTTGTAAATTAAATATATAGTTTGGAACTATGACATTTATAAATGTACATTATATAAAAAATTTGTATGCCTCTTTTATGATCATCTATTGTTGTCCACTGTTATCACGCTGTCAAAATCAGATCTCTCTTGTAAATGAGTCCTCGGGACTCAATGGGATTAACCTGTCTAAATAAAGGTTGAATGAATTTTTAAAAAAAAACTTTTTTTTTTCTTATGCACGGCTAAACCAAAATATTGCTGTTAATTTTTTTGCTGTGTAATGTGTAACTTTACAAACGGCACCCCATATATTGTGGGGGCTTCAATAAAAAAAATATTTAAAAAAAGGATGTAGACTGAACAGTTACCAACGGCAACACTGATAACCATTGTATAAAAAGCCATCATCATCCAAGTTAGAATGGTGCCGATTCGTGTTACACTATGATGCTGCTGCACTGAAGAAATGACTTTTGATTGTGTGTCAAGTTGTTGCGTCAGAACGCAGAAAATAAAATGATCGAAGATTCCCACAAACTGTGGAGATACTGAATGTGAGCTCTACGAGAATGTTTACATCGTTGTCCCAACCCCTGCCTTACTTACAAGAAAAAGGACAGCAGAGTGTACCCGAGCTGGCAGAAAGAATCACCAGTATTTACTGCATAGCTGTGGCCAAGTAGAAGTAGATATTCTATTCATTATGGTCACTTTAAACCTACATTTGAACTGTTTTAGGCTATACGGCACTTCGCTCATTTTCCACCCTGCATGATCATAACATATATTACCTGAGCTATAACAATGTAACGATGCCATTCACTTTGTATTGTTCAAAGTAAATTTCTGGAGTCAGATGAATCAAAAGTTTTCTCCTCCTCCACTGATCAACACAAGTATCTTCCTGGCATTTTCAGCATGGGTTGTTTAAATGCAGTGCAGCTTAAAGTGAAATGAAAATGTGCCTTTAAGACTGATTCTTACAGGTAACATCAGGATTCTCTGCCCCAACACACATCTGGAGAACTGGAGTTGCTTCATCTGGCTCGACACGCTCTGTGCATTTTATTGTAGATATGTGATTTTAAATCCAACTGTACATTAAATAATTACACACTTGACTACGCAGTCGTTTGTAACTCACACCGGTCAGGGATTTTAAACTTGTTAACTGAACACTGAACCTGGAATAAACTTTTGAAAAATAACCCAAGGTTGTCATACTTGGAAATAATTACACAAAAAAAAAAAGTATTTGCCTTGAGAAACAGCTCTCGCCATCATTTGGTGATCATCTTAGCTAACGCACTGTGGATTGAAGCTTTTTATTTTATGGTAGTAAGTTCATATTGTGTCTTTATAATAGAAACTAAGAACACTTAGTAATTACGTTTCAATAGACCGCACTGATTTTTTTTAAAATTAAAACTGTGAAATTGAAACTATTGCCAAGTTTCTAAAATAAAATTTCAGTCAACATGTTTGTCAAATTCAAAAACACGTCAACATAACAACTTTGGATTATTATGTAATTCAGGAGGGCATCACCGATTTCATTTACGAGTATTATTTTACACGCAGCAGCATATTATCTCTTATTTGTGACACTTTTAAGATGTTGCTTAACTAAAAAGCAGTATAGTGCAATTATACTGTATATAGTAAAACCACACAAACTCTTTTTAAATATTGAATAATTTATTATTGAACTGGGCAATTTTACTGTGCTGTGGGACTAAACTTTTTAAAACTGGGTGTAAAATGAACATTACTGTTCTGTATACACAATCTGAAAATGAAAACATGCATTCCTGTTGACTTTACTGAATACTGAATCTTTACTGGCTTAAACGTACATTTTTCCCAGGGTCTACCAGCAGAAGCAGAGAAGCAAAAGTGCAAAACCAACCCTTCATTTAAGCTGAAATGTAAATACAGACAGTAGAAAATAAATAGTGCCAGTATCATTGATGTAACAGAACATGACATAGTAAAATGGTGTGTCTTTAAATGATAAACCAAACATGCACATCCTTCACATATATGCAAACTTTTAAAATAATTATTAAAAGCAACAGTTTAACAAATCTACAATGAATACGTTTCTGTATCTAACAAGCCCATTCTTAATAAATACATGCATTCAATATCCTGCTTTACAGTTAAATGTTGGAAATAAAACTTGAAGGAGCTGCTTCGTACAACTCATGTATAGCATAGAGCACAGTTAAAACCAAGTTTATACAGGAAACAGCTATTGGTGCAAACAATTACCATATTTTTCAGACTATAAGGCGCATTTAAAATCCTTTATTTTTCTCAAAAATTGACAATGAGCCTTATACTGTAAACCAGTGCGCCATTTGTATTAATTCTGGTTGTGCTTACTGACCTCGAACCGATTGCATGTGGTTATTGTGATGAGTTAAATAAAGTTTGACTTTTGTTTCGCTTAATGTGCATTCTAATCTGGTGCGCCTTAAGTATGAAAACAGACCAGTTCATTGATATTGCACCTTATAGTCCTAAAAATATGGTATATGAAAAAATATTTATTTTGAAATACTGATTCCCCCACTTCTATTACGAAAAATAAAAATAGCAAAATACAATAAAAATGGTCATATGTATATGGTCAATAATAATCTAATGGTCAACAACGTATCAATTGGTCTAATTATTAACTGGCAATAATTCTGCATGTCAGTTAACAAGAGTACCGGTAATAATATTGATCTCTACTCGTGACAAAGTGCACAAAAAAAAAAAACTTAAAGCCTGAGATTTAACAAAACAGCTTCTTATAATAATCATCTAATGATGAGAAATTTGAGAATCTAAGCATCTAAATTTAAAAACAGTCTGTAGTTGCATTCTTTTCCCAATTGCTTTTCCAGAAAAAAAGTGGATTTTGTAAAACAATGCTCAGGAAAAACATACATTTTGCATTTTACTTTAGCAATTTTTTTGAGAAAATTCTCGTTTTTCAGTTCCAAACGAGAAAATGTAAATTCAGAAAATCTACAAAAACAAGACATTAAAAAAAAAAAAAAGCATAACCGTTTAGTTTAACAGGCAGGCAAATTAGTGCAACGTAGGAGGCCCAGGGAAAACAAAATAATTTATCACAGCTTTCAGCAAGTCTGTTTTTCCACCAATAAATAAACTGCAATACAGAAATGCAAAGTCTGTAAAAATATGTACACAAATCAGCTATACAGTTGACTACTGTATAAAAAGATGTTTAATTATGTTAATGGAGAAACGCAGCTCATGCAAATGGCCCATGCATACACGGCACCTTTAAATATTTCAGCTCCATGTAGCATGCTTTTGCTGCCATGTCTGCACTGATGTTTTGTTTTTTTGTAGACAATGGAGGCAGTGAGTGAGCCACATCAGCTCCTGTTTATATATTAACATTAGACTGTTTGCAGAAAATTACCTTGCGATGGCTATGACAGATGTTACCATTTCACTTGCCACCTACCCACAGAGACAGATGGTTATAATCTTTGTGATTAGTACATATATGCAGCCATTTTCACACAACTCCTTACTGATGGGAGATGATTAGCTTTCCTTGCATGGCGATGTCATGTTTAAAAGTCCAGAGGCTGAATAAAAGGGAGATAGATGGTCTACCTGAACAAAGGTAGTCACAGAGTCAAACTAGTGAGCATGTGTGAAGCGTGTGGTGGTGGTGAGAGGGGAATACAGTAGATATTTTTATAAACACCAGTAGGATCAAATCTGTGAAAAAAGGCTTATGGACTGATGTAAATCTAGTGCGCTATAGTATATACATATGGTCAACACGGATCTGAGCCACAAAAGTTTATCAGAGGATTTAATGCAATTTTCCCCCCATTCCTGTAAATAAATAAATAGGCTTGTTAAGATGAATATTAGTAAGAGAACATTGCAGAACTATTTAATAAGACACATTAGTTCTGGAACAGTAACTAAATCTTTTCAAAGGCTGTGTGAATAAGTGACGCACTATATATACAAGCACTTTATTATCAGGCATCTGACAATAATTCACCAAATTAGAGAACCACAGAGTGAGAGCAAATCCCAGTTCAAACCCAGTCAACACCATGTCGGTTGTGCGATTTAAAACAAACGGGAGAGGACTGAACCTATGAATGTAAAATGTATTCAATGCCGTGTCTTGTTAGTGGTAACTAACTGAGAGGCATGTTTGAACAAATTACACAGGCTTTCAACTTAAAAGAGCCTTAAACATGGCAGGGCCACTGGAGCTTTGTTCCACACCGAGGCACAACAAAATGAACTGCAGGGGAGTGCTTGAATCCCAGCAAGGGATTTGCCTTGTGAAGAACTGGTCCTAATGACCAAACAAGAGTGAAGGATGATTGATTCCTGTGGCTGCGGCTCAGTGAGAGGCAATTTAGCATTTAGGGTAGGCAAAAATCAGCAAAGTACGGGTGCTGCAAGGCCTCTTCTGCTGAAATCCTCTGGACAGGATTACATTTCAACAGGTTCTGGATCAGAGCAAGGGAAAGACATTAACGACTGGAACATCAATTTATGCAACTAAACTTGTCAAACAACTTACATTAGTTTATGAAGCAACTAAAATATTTACACACATAATAATAAATTAAAAAAAATCCTAGTTAATTACTACCGTATATATGCAAGTACCGTAACTATATTAACTAGTCCCAACAGATCTTAGGTAAATAAAAAATTACCTGCAGTAAATCTCGTCCTGTGCTACTTAGCTTAGGGACCACATTCACAAGTGATGTGGTGGCTGGATACATGGGGTATGGCTAAAGGGGAAAAAAAAAAAGTTTGTCAGTAGTCTTAATTACTGTACAAAATACAACGTCAGATATGTATCGATAACTGTACCTTGTAATCAGGAAGTTTGGTCATTGTCGGCCACTGTTCCTCCGTTGGTGTACCCAACAATGTATGCAGTGGTTAAAGACAACATTTAAAGCATTTATATAAAATCATGAAAAAACTGGCTTCTTCTTGTCCATACATGTACAGCTTAAGTTATTAAAAGATATCTGAAGATTCTTTTCAGCTGGTCGTCAACATCATTGCCAGGAAATAAAGGCCGCCCGGCATTAGCTAGCTCTGGGGAAAAAAATAAAAAATACAAATTTAAAACAGATTTGTAAAAACATTTAAAAAATATATATATATATAACGGTTCTTGTTAATCTTTTAATATTAGCATTATCGTTTTTTTTTTTTTTTACATAAAGGTGCCCCTAGAATGCGTAGAAACAAGCAGGCTGTTTTTTCCATCTCTATTGGTCAGAAACAGAGTCTTTGAAGACATTTAAAGACCGTGTAAAGTGAATTTCAATATTTTCTTCAATAAACATTATAAATGTCATAATTGTAATCTTGTAAATGAGTAAAAAGTCTCAAAATTGTAGCTCAATTAATTTTGGAGTTATAGATCAAACTGTGTATAAAGATATGTCTGTTTCAGGATTTTTTAGGCGTGTTTTAAATGTGACCGCGTTTCGTCACGCGGTCTTCTTAAGTATAGCCCCACCCCCTGCAGCTCCAGCCGTATAAATTACTTCTTCGCCTCGGTGGAGCCGTTCACTCGCGAATCGCAGATAGCATCAGATAGCAATAGCTATAGCTCCTTTTTTGCTAAGAAAATGCGACAGGTCCATTGCATACTTAGTTATCAACGTGATTACTCTATATTTTAATCACCAACACAGACCCCGCATGCGATGTGACCGGGTCGGACCGGGTGCAGCGAGTCCGCTGCTCATCTTCTAAAATAGCGCTTATTATTAAACACATAACAGCGGAGTTATGAATTATAGTTGTGTCCTCAACTTTAAAAACAAAACCAGAGTTGTTTGTGCACTAAAAACAGCGTAACTCTTGGAAAAAGGAGCTGCTGTTACAGCCAGAACTCAGATAAAAACAGAGCAGGTTTACTGGATCTCTGCTGCACCTGTCTGCCTCTCCACACACAGCTCAGGCTGTGAAGAACGATGCCGACCGTCACAGTGGTCACTGTCTGACTCAGAGTCTGAGTCTGGCTCTGGAGGTTCAAATGAGTAGGGCTGGAGAACTCCAATTAGGCTGCCAGCCTTCGCGAACATCTTCAGGGTGCAGGACACGGCGCAGTACTGCGCTGAAACCACGCCCACGCGCTGACACGCCCCCAGCGTTTCAGACCAGGGCACAATTATGTTTTTTCATTATTTTTGAGACTTAATTTTATAAGGTAAACAATGTTTTTAATCAGTCAGATTTATATGGGTGATTAATAACACATATTTATGCCGTGTGACAAACTCAAAACACACATTTAATTTTACTTTACACGGTCTTTAAGTTCACAGCCCCTTTATGATATCAAAATGGTAATAAGCGCTGCCCCAGCTGGCAAAAGAATAGGCGGTAATGGGATGAATTCAGTGTTAAAATCCAAACAGACCTCTGCGTTGCTGTTTTCCTGTTATATCCCTATTAAATCTCCTTTTGCCAACTCTAAAATGCCACAGCAGGACCTGCCAGACACAAATGTTGGCTGCAAGAATGAACATGGACTCCTTGCATCTGTGGAACTGAAGACACAAGGGATCCCTATGACATTTGAGGGCAATGCTACAAAACAAAAAAACAGGAATAATCTGTTTGATGATGATTTGGCAACTAAAATCTAAATAAACTGTGACGGTAACTAAAGTCCTTCTGTTTACCTCGTTCTTTCTGTGGTTACATAATACAGTATACAGTACATTTTATATTCATTCAACCTTTAGTTATACAGGTTAACCCCATTGAAACTCTGGGACTCATTTACTAGAGAGGCCTGAACTTTAACAAAGGGTGATGACAACAATGGACAACAAAGACAATCATAAAGGATGCGTACGAATTTAAATTATTTTATTTTTTTTACAATTGAAAATAAAATGGTAATTAAGATAATTAAAAGAAAAAGTAGCAAAAAACAGCTAGGTTGTAAGGCAGTATAGAATACTAAGAACAGGAACACGTCTGTCATGTCATTATGTCTGCATATACATTTTATATGTCAGATTTCTCAAAATAATAGTTCAAATAAGTTATTCTTATTGACAAATCTTCAGTTTCTGTAATTCCAGAAAAGAAACAATACATGACTTATTTGGCTTGCAAATTGATAATTGGCCATTCCTGATTTTACTTGAAACCTTATCTGATAATATCACAATAAAAGTTCAATAGTAGGGATTACAAATAAATAAAAATTTAAATAAAATGATTATTATTATATTATTATTATTACAAAGCTAGATTTCTGGTCTGCAGTAGTGATCAGATTTTTTTTTACGATGGCATATCTGAGTGTCTCAGTTCAACACAACACAACACAGGTAAGATTAATGGCTTTAGAAATCAGTGCCATGTATTTGTTTGACAACCAAGTAACTCACTGTGATGCAGTTACAAAAACAATACACAGTGCAAAATAACACAAAGTACAAACTTCTATAATAGTTTCACTCAGACATCTAAAGCAAGAATGTCTAAAATACCCATGTACCTGTTTTACTGTGATGTTGCCTCCCTCTGTGGGCATACGTATTTTAATCATGCCTTGATTAAACCCAATTGAGAGTGGATTTGGAGGTCCCTAATCTTTTTTTTTTTAAGCCCCCAAAAAATGTGAGAGTCAGGTGTGAGGAAGGGAACACTTTCTGAGTACTCGCTCTAAGCTTCTTCTCTCCTCGTAGAGTATTTAAGGTGATTAGAAGAGGAGATTTCCCTTTCCTCAATGATGGAGGGGGAAATGGTTTCTGATTCACAAGAGAAAAGAGGATGTGAGCAAGCATAAGTTAGCATAATTTAAAGCCCTCACTGTGTCACTGACTTTACTTAGCTGCCTTAAGCTTTCTCTGACACTGACTGAACTCTTCCTGAAAGGAAGACAAACAGCCTGTTTGAAACAAGCTGATATTTAAGTTTTATTGGTACACGCGATATAAACATGGTATAAAAAAAGAGCTGTGGTATTTGAAAGAGATAATTACTTAACTGGTTAGTTTTGACTACACATATTCAGTTCCAGAAGTCATTTTGAAATGTTTGCCGTCTGCTGCTGTACTTTGTTCAAGTTTCCTCAAACATCTGCATTTAGCTTTGTACATGAGGACTTTGGCTACTAGGAGCTGCATTTTACAGAGCCTTTTTTGCAGTGATTAATCACTGCGGTTATTCAACGTGCCTCACGTTTATGTGAAATATTATTTTTAATCACATTAACTCCCTTTGCAGCCATACGCAACAAACCCACAGAGACACAAAGAAGTTGTAACTTAAAACAGTAAACAAACCTGCAAATATGCATCCAGCTGACCACATGTCAATGGAGGTAGAATACAGTTTAGCACCAAAAAGCACATCTGGTGGTCGGTACCATAATGTCACCACCTGAGTAGAAATTATAGAAAATGTCAGAATTATTTTAGCTACAAAACTGAATGAAAGTATCAAAACAACAGATTAGTGTTGTGTTGATCTTTGAAAGTGGGTGTCAAATCATCCTTGAAGAGCTTTATTCACTGTCTTTGCAACATGCACTACATACATTTACGTTTCTTCCCATGATGTGGTCATTTCTCTCTTCTAAGAGTGAATCTCAGAGGAAAACATCTTCTGAAATGACCTTTACAGTGGCCTCATTTCAAACTCTGTGTTTTGTATTGACTTCCAACTGAGTTCTCAGTAAGCTCTATTTTCACATCAGTGGCACCCTGGGTCAAACTGTTTCCCCTCCGAGAAGAGTGGCTCTCTAGGACCTTAGGTCAACCAACCAGAACCACCAAATAAATCAAGCTTTATACTTTTTCTTTGAACAGCAACATTTATAAAATCCCACATTCTTCTCAATTTTCCATTATCTTCAGCAATTAGTTTAACAGATTAACTCTGGTAAAAAAAGAGAAACGCAATTTCAATCCTGTGTATGTCCTGTACATATTGCAGTTCTGACAATAAAGTTGACTTTGACTTTGAAAATAAAAAATAAAAGGTTAAAAAAAAAAACAGTTGCATCACAAAACAGTGATCCAACTGTGGGCATGAAAATTGAAGGCAAAGAGATACAAGAGTATACCAACTTAAAATCATAGTGTGAACTTGTCAACATGATTTTCAAAAGATTGCTGGTGAGTTTTTTTCTTCACATTTCAAATAAAGATTTTTTTTGTATTTGGCACTTTGGCAAGGCTGCCTCAGAGGAGTTGATGGGGGAGAGGGCAGGCCCCAGAGGCCAGCTTATCACTAGCAAACTGTTTTTTCCCTACTTTGGGAGTTTGCTGTTTGTGGTGGGACTCAGTTTGTTAGAGGCTCCTCTGATTGAAGAAGTCTTTCAGATGAAGGACCAAACGTCTCAGGAAAAAATAAATAAATAAATAAATAAATAAATAAATAAATAAATAAATAAAAAAGAAACCATCCAGATGACCTGACTGGACATTGTTGAATTATTACCTGGATTATTGAGCATGACCTTTGGGGATTTTTTTTGTATTGTTATAACATTTTAAAACAAAGGTTGAGCATGGGAATTTTACTGTAAAACATTAGTTCCAGTCATAGTTTGTAGGCTGACTTTGAATAAACTCTAATTACCGTAGTTAAATTCCCCTTGAAAAATATTTGACTTGGTTCTGCTACAAGAGGGTACCAATAATATACAATATCATATTGCCATATTTTGTTTTGGTATGTGCTGTGTTAAATGTGCACAACTTACTTCTGCTGAGTAACACCTCACAGGAATGCCAAATGCTCGAGCCAAACCAAAGTCTGCAAGCTTTAATTCCCCATTCTGCAAATGAAAAAACAACTAGTGTTTTTTTTAGCACAACATATAGCTAGGCCTCTGCTAAGCACTGGCTTCAACAATGAATTACTAATAAATATATTTAGATTTCCATTTAAAAAAGTCACAATGTATTACATTTGGTTGGATCATTGCAAATATGCAAACCAGTAAATCAGAGTCCAACACTCACTCTGTTGATGAGGAGATTCTGGGGCTTCAGATCTCTGTGAAGAACATTTCGACTGTGACAGAAAGCAAGGCCTTTCAGCAGTTGGTACATGAATGACTGCAGAGGAAACCCAGTGATATGCAATTAATTTTAAGCTTCCAAAAACATTTTAATTAGATTGACAATGTCGATCATTACCAAACAATAAACGCAGCAGTCATGTCCTCATTTCTCACCTTTACAGTTTCGGGATCAAGATCCCCATTACAGCTGTCAAAATATTTCTTTAAATCCTGCAATGGATAGGATACACCGTTTAGCCTGCAAATATTCAGATCAAGTAAGATATACCATACCATACCAATTTATTTATAGAGCACTTAAAACAGCAACAAGGCCAACCAAAGTGCTGTACAATAGAAACAAGCACAGTGGACAGGAAAACATAAAATAAAAATATAGATACAAATAGCAGCAGAAACTAACTAAAATGGCATCACTGTATAGTACAGAGGATCAAAACAAATCACACTGTGTTAAAGGCAAGAGAATAGAAGTGGGTTTTCAAGCGAGACTTAAAGACTGTGAGTGTGGGAGCCTGCCTGACACTCAGTGGCAACTCATTCCAGTGTGGACTGGTCCTTCTAAAAAAAAAATTGCATATTGTGATAAAGGTCATTATTTTCCATAATGTAATGATAAAAATGAAACTTTCATATATTTTAGATTCATTGCACACCAACTGAAATATTTCAGGTCTTTTATTGTTTTAATACTGATGATTTTGGCATACAGCTCATGAAAACCCAAAATTCATGTCTCAAAAAATTAGCATATTTCATCCGACCAATAAAAGAAAAGTGTTTTTAATACAAAAAAAGTCAACCTTCAAATAATTATGTTCAGTTATGCACTCAATACTTGGTCGGGAATCCTTTTGCAGAAATGACTGCTTCAATGCGGCGTGGCATGGAGGCAATCAGCCTGTGGCACTGCTGAGGTGTTATGGAGGCCCAGGATGCTTCGATAGCGGCCTTAAGCTCATCCAGAGTGTTGGGTCTTGCGTCTCTCAACTTTCTCTTCACAATATCCCACAGATTCTCTATGGGGTTCAGGTCAGGAGAGTTGGCAGGCCAATTGAGCACAGTAATACCATGGTCAGTAAACCATTTACCAGTGGTTTTGGCACTGTGAGCAGGTGCCAGGTCGTGCTGAAAAATGAAATCTTCATCTCCATAAAGCTTTTCAGCAGATGGAAGCATGAAGTGCTCCAAAATCTCCTGATAGCTAGCTGCATTGACCCTGCCCTTGATAAAACACAGTGGACCAACACCAGCAGCTGACATGGCACCCCAGACCATCACTGACTGTGGGTACTTGACACTGGACTTCTGGCATTTCCTTCTCCCCAGTCTTCCTCCAGACTCTGGCACCTTGATTTCCAAATGACATGCAAACTTTGCTTTCATCCAAAAAAAGTACTTTGGACCACTGAGCAACAGTCCAGTGCTGCTTCTCTGTAGCCCAGGTCAGGCGCTTCTGCCGCTGTTTCTGGTTCAAAAGTGGCTTGACCTGTGGAATGTGGCACCTGTAGCCCATTTCCTGCACACGCCTGTGCACGGTGGCTCTGGAATCGGCCCTTCTCCACAATCTTCCTCAGAGTCCGGTCACCTCTTCTCGTTGTGCAGCGTTTTCTGCCACACTTTTCCCTTCCCACAGACTTCCCACTGAGGTACCTTGATACAGCACTCTGGGAACAGCCTATTTGTTCAGAAATGTCTTTCTGTGTCTTACCCGCTTGCTTGAGGGTGTCAATGATGGAGGATTGCGGTTTTGAGTAATGACCCTGGCCCCGGCTGGGAGTTTTTAAAAGCCTCAGGAATCTTTTGCAGGTGTTTAGAGTTAATTCGTTGACTCAGATGATTAGGTTAATAGCTCGTTTAGAGAACCTTTTCATGATATGCAAATTTTTTTAGATAGGAATTTTGGGTTTTCATGAGCTGTATGCCAAAATCTCATCAGTATTAAAACAATAAAAGACCTGAAATATTTCAGTTGGTGTGCAATGAATCTAAAATATATGACAGTTTCATTTTTATCATTACATTATGGAAAATAATTACCTTTATCACAATATGCTCATTTTTTTAGAAGGGCCTGTATGTTCAAATTAAGGTAAGAGTAATTCACCTGATCACAATATTCAAAAACCAAGGTTAACTTCTTGTCACTGTGCAGTACATCGTGCAGTCTGGAAAAGACAAAACCATCTTATGTGAGTTAACATCAAGTTTAAAAGCACAATGATTGGTAATTATCTGACAACAGATACTGACATTCATTAACAGAATACGTAAAATTTTCAAAAGGAGTAGCAGGCTAACCTGACAATGTTTTTATGCTTTAATTCCTTCAAAAGACAGATTTCTCTCAAAGCAGAACTTGGCACCCCCTGAAACGATTGAAATATATTTTTGATTTAGCACTAGCCTGCTAGCCTGGATGCTACTGTCAACAGATTGAATACCTCGTCGTCGTCGTCCAGCCTGACCCGTTTCAGAGCCACAATTTCGTGGGTTTCTCTGTTTTTAGCCTTGAAAACGGTCCCATAAGTACCTACGAAAAATACCAATGCTTAGTTTAACCAAATTAATGTTCCCGATGAATGGAAAAGCAACGCCATGCTAGCTTCTTACCCCAGCACAAGCTGATGACATGGATGTTAGCATGTTTCAGCTAGCAAGACTTTATTAAAATTCATAACACTTACCCTCTCCGATTTTTTCCAGCTTTTCATATTTCTGCATGTTTGCCTGGTAAAATTAGTCTTGGGAAACGCTAGCTAACTAATGATCTGTAAAACCCCAAACTGGGGTAGATAAGCTAGAAAGGCAGCTAATAGCCTCAATCCTCCAGAAGCGGATCTGCTCTGGTTCGCCATCTAGAGGCCAACCTGTGAACTGCAGGCAGAGGCAGGAACTAGTTCCAGGCACACATTCACACAACATAAAAATAAATGAAATATCATGGTTCCAGGGGAGAATTAGTTTTGTTTAAATAATAAGTAACTTACTGAAAGGCAATAAATATGTACTTTAGTGAATAATGAAGTCAAATGACTTTTAATACAAAAATAGAGGTAAAAGCATGGATTAATAATAAACTGAAATATGTGATCTGTCTCTTTGACTGACACATACCAAAGAGAGGGAGGAAGGACAGCCAAGTGAATTTCAAAATGTTTGTACAAATATATAAAATAAACAAGACCATGAACAAAACAAAAAAATAAAAACCATTTAAAAATCTTCAGCTCTAACATGCTTGAAGCTGCTTTAGTCCTGGTATCTGAACACTCTCAGGTATCTCCTCCTCGTGTAAGATGATCATTAAAAATTGAATCTCTATCTGTAAATGTGTTCTTGTAAGCCATCAGACTGAACGTCATGGCAATTATATTTGCCCCATGAGCTAATTTATCTGTTTAACTGTATACATTCCATTTCAAAGTCAGATGTGTTTCAGCTCTTTATTCTTCAGTTCTGCTAACAAGCCTATAATCCAGTTTACTAATAGTACCATGATATTTCTAGATTTTAGATGAACACAGGCTGCACGGCTACACAAGATGAATAAAAGGCTTCTACAGTATTTTTTTTATTACTACACATTAAAAACAAGATATTACATTTATTGTGAAATCAAAAGTGTTAAGCTACCCAATAACTCAGCAATAGCAAGAACAACACTGATGGTGCCCAAGCCAGTTATCTCACAGACAACCATATTTACAAGAATACAGTACATTCTTCATAAACATATCTACAAAATAAAAATTGGAAAACTGACATCTCTCAGTCACATCTTATTTAATTTCAAATGAGAATTTATAACTCTATACAAGATCAAATTAAACTCAAAGACAAAATTATCTGTTTACTGTAGTTCCAATCTGTACAGTAGTGAATTTTAAAATCATCACAGCTTTATTTAGTTGGTCTGTTGATAAATATATAAATTGTTCTCAACTTTGTAATTTTTCTGTACAACTTAACAAAGAGCTGGTAGATATATACATAACATATTTGACACAATTCATTTAATAAACTCTGGTATTTATTGTTGCTCTATTTGGAATAGGTTTGTTTGTTTGTTTTTATTTTTGCTCTTCGGCTCTTTGTCTGCGGATCAGATCCGAATAAAGTCCTCCTTTGCTCAGCAGTTGCAAATGTGTCCCAGCCTGGAATAAGAAAAAGAAAAGACTGTCAGATCAAATGAAAAATAATATTGCACAGTCATTCCCAATAGGTGGGAATTACCAGTTTTCCCAGCACAAATGTCTAAACACTGATACATAATGACAATTTTCCGGTGCTTCTTTGAACTTGCGAGCTGTTTTCATAAATTAGCCAAGGCATTTAGCCAGAGACAAAAGCACCTCCTCACCTCCACAATGCAGCCGTTGTTCATCACGCAGATTAAGTCGGCCCCTTGAATGGTGCTCAGTCTGTGGGCGATGATGAGCACGGTGCGGCCCTTTGTGGCTCTGTCCAGAGCTTCCTGCACCACTCGCTCAGATTCTGCATCCAAAGCACTGGTGGCTTCATCCAGCACCAGTATGCTCGGGTTCTTGATCAGGGCACGGGCGATGGCGATGCGCTGTTTCTGACCACCTGACAACGTCGCGCCTCGCTCCCCTGTGTTTAGAAACCCTGAGTTCAGAATTTGCAAGCAATACAATTTCTAAACAATCGATAAAGCTTAAATGAAACTACAGTACATACCAACCATGGTGTTATAACCATCTGGGAAACTTGTGATAAAGCGGTGAGCATTGGCCTGCTTTGCTGCATTCACGACCTCAGCATCTGTGGCTTCAGGCTTCCCGAAGCGAATGTTCTCCATGATAGAAGATCCAAACAAAACTGGCTCCTTTAAACAGCAAATTAAAACAGCTGTGAAATCTCAAGTTAAAATTGTAAAAATGCATCAGTAATGAACAGTGTCTACCTGGTTGATGAACCCAATGACTTGGCCTCTGAGCCAAGCCAGGTCCAACGTTCGAATATCGAGCCCATCCAACATGATCGCCCCGCTGGTCGGGTCATAGAAACGTTCCAGCAAGGCAGCCACTGTAGACTTTCCTGCAGGGTTTAACGTTTTTGAACACACCAATTAAAGCGTTTCCATGTCACCAACCTAAGAATGAGTAATTGGGGACTGCAGAGTATATGCAGACACCTACAGTATTATTTTCCACCCAACTTGGGTTTCTTAACTTTATTTATTTATATCTTAACTCTTCCATCAACTTTAATGCGGCCTGAACCACAAATTGTATTCCCACAAATGTTATGCCAAAACGACCGGCTCAGCGCCGTGATGCGTGCCATTACTTTTATTGGCGTTTCGAGTTACTATGGTGACGTAATTTACTAACAAAGACGCCATATTTCTCATTCAAAATGCCGAATGGAAGTCAAACGCTTCTAACTGCTATAACTGAATCATTCTTTTGAGATATTGAGCAGAAATTTGCTCTGGTCGTAGCCGAGACCGAATTTACATGTACAGAAAATCTAAAACCAAGATGGCTGCCTGAGCTACATTTAAATGGCTTTAACTCAGCTATTTTTATACATATAGAGCAGAAATTTGGTGAGGCTACACCAGAGAACGTTCCCCATCACACAGAGAATCCAAATCAAAAATCCAAGATGGCTACCTTAGCTAAAAAGGAAAAAATGCAATAATTCAGCCACTTTTAGAACTATTCAGCTGCAACTTGGTATAGTGGTAGCTGAGAGCGAACCACAACACATAGTAATGTCAAATCAAACTTTTAAATTGGCAGCAGCCTGGCAGTCTTGGTCAAAGTTTCTCCAGAAACTTTCTAGTTATCTAAAATTACCTCCTCCAGATTCACCAACAACAGCAATCGTTTTTCCAGGTGGCAGCGTTAGGGTGAAATTCTTTAAGACCTCGTGGCCAGGTCTTGTGGGATAACTATAAATATATAAAAAAGGAGCACATGTTTATTATCCTCTTATGACTTTGTTCAGCTAAAGTCTACAAATGTACTTAGATGTAATTGTAGTTGAACTTAATAGGATTTAAACCTAAATGAAATGTTCATGAAGACGACTCTTCCCATCATAGAATGAAAGGGGATACGGCTTCCCCCAGAGAGAAGGATGGTAGGCTGCACAGAAAGGTACTCAAAGACCCGAGCGCCAGAGCTCAATCCTCTCACCACCTATAATAAATGTAAGAGTATCAGCTTAGTTCCAAATGAAGTCATTTCAGATAAAACAATGATGCTACAATTAAAATAATATATAAACTATATATAAACTTTTTCTAACCTGTCCAAAGAGGATGGAGATACTTGCCAAGGACCTGAGCATGAAAACATTGAAACGAGTTATTTCTCAACAAATGCATTTATTTATAAATAATGTAGAATAAAAATCACTGTGGGACATCTTATACCTTTGAACAGTCTGAGACGCCACCAAAAAGGACATGAGATCTCCAGGAGACATTTCATTGTTGGACATTAAAGTCCCTCCAGCAAAAATAGTTCCAAGAACAATGCCTGTTTGAATGGCATGCAGCACATCTACATTACAGACAGTCTGAACTACAGTACATTGTGTCCAACAGCAAGACTAATGTAAACCCACTTACAGTTCAGGGCGACGTTTGACAGGCCTTGAAAAATGGCAATCCCAGTGCCAAGATTTTCATTCATTTCACATGATTTGTCAACTTCATATTCATACAATCTAAGGAAAACAATCACAATCATTAAAATGTATTTATAAATGATTACAACTTTTACTAAATGTACTTGAACTTACTGGAGCTCTCGTTCCTCCATGGCAAAAGCTTTCACTGTGCGTACATTACCCAGAGCCTCGTCTGCCACTCCTGTAGCTTTCGCCACCTTGATTTCAACATCCAGTCAGACAGCAAATAAAACACATTTTGAGGATTCAAAAAAGTAGCAGCAACTCTTGTCTTTTTGTTTTTACTGTTGATTTTCAGAAGTGCATTTATATAAATCTACATTAAAAAAAACTAAATTTAACTTAAAAGACAACGCTTGGTGTCACCTGTTCTTGAGCCATACGAGACAATTTGCGCAGGAATGAGCCAATAAGAGCCCCTGCTCCCACTAGACACGGGAGGACAACCAAAGTCAAACCTGTGAGTTTTGGGGAGATTATATATATGGACACAAAACATCCGACTGTCTGTGTGATACTCCGCAGACCCTAAAATATACAGGAAATAAATAAAAAAGGGAGAAAATTAGGAGACTTGTTTTTAACAAATTTACATAAAATACTGAGTCATGTTTTTAGTAATACCTGAGAAATAACCAATTTAAAGGATGACTTAAACTCCTGAATATCAGCAGTCAAACGATTTACCAGCTGCCCGGTTTTATTGGCATCAAAAAAAGCCACATCTTGCCTAAAACAAAACAACAAAAAACTGAATTATAAACTTTTGGGATGAAGGTTTGAATGGAAGCATACTAACGACACTGAACCCGCTTGTTTTTTTTTCTTTATTTTTTACATAAATATGTATCTTTAAGTAAAACCTATGGAATACCTCAACAAGGATGCAAACAGGGTCTTTCTCATGTCTGCTGCCACTCTTTCTCCTACCCTTGAAAGGAGGATGATGTAGCCACTTGTTAACAGGCCCTGCACAAAGATGATGATAAATGACCAGAACAATAAAACGTTTATTTTACAGTTGTGACATTTCTATATTGGCATGATTATTTCATCTGAATGACAGCAAGTAAAGGAGACCGCACAATTGCTACAAAGATCCGCATGCACTTACCAGGTTATTAGACGGAATAATTAAGAAAAGTCTACAAATTTTATAATAGAAACAATTGTGGCATACTGTATATTGATACATTTATTTCATACTTACTTGAATGCCATACAGTCCAAGTAGTTTCAGGGCAGGTCCTTTTATCTCAGTCATATAATTCCCTGTATGTTCTCTGAGATAATGTGCAACAACATTCACCAGGTTCCCAAGCATCAGTGGGATTTGAATATTTAAAAGAGCAGCACCAAAAGCAAGCTAAAAAGATAAACACATTTAATTTACTTGCATTTAATATTTTGTAAGATTGACACCATCTTTGATACTTACCATGACAGCACCAACAAGAGCGTACCACTGAGGTTTGACAAATTCCCACAGAATATGCCATTTGAACTCAGGCCCTGGGTGTTTGGATGCAACTTCCACTAAGGAGTTGTTATTCTCATCTGCCTCACAGTGTGCTATGCGGAAAAATAGGCGTGCTGAGACTGTAAGCACTGCAGGTCCAAGGATGAATTTCAAACTTGGGGATTTAGTTGATCGAGTAGAAGACTGGCGAATGGCTCTCTGAGTAAGACTCCAAATGCGACTCACAGTGCTGCCAGGCTGCTGCGAGGAAGTATGAGATCCTGGAGATGTACACCACCTGGATAAAAAACAGAAAAGTTATATACATAGTTCAAAGCTGAATATACTAAACCACAAGATGTACCGGTAGTTGTTACTGAACTGAAACATGTAGGGGTTTTAAAAGCTAAAAATTAGAAAGTATCAACCAAGAATATTATTTTTGAAAAGCTAATTGAATGATTTTAGACATAAGCCTTTCCTAAGTCTGCAACTACAAGTCTACCGGGTACCTTTCCTGCCAACAGGAATTTACCGGGGACTGAATTAATGCAGATTTGATGCAATGTATTTTGTTTTTCTAAACAAAATACAACAATAAAGTCAAACACTAACCTAGACTGTGTGGATTTAAATTGAATTTGAAGTGGTGCTCATTTATTTGGCCCGAATTAAAACAATCTGACTTGAAACAATTTATTTGGTGTATTGATTGCAAATTACATTTGACATGAACTGAACAACTCATGTAACTAAATGTTTTTAATTCCTTTATTTGGATCATATGTATTTGAATGGACACTATACAAATAAAATTGAATGTATAGTTTATACTGATAATAAATATTTATTACTAATAATTTTTCTATATTCAATGAGATAGATTATATGACTGAAAACTAATCAGTACTCTCCACTTGTGTCTGCAATATAAAAGCCGGTTAAGTTTTTCTGTATTATCTAACATCCAGCTTACACTAATAACAAATCTCCAGGCATAGCTAAACAGCTACTAATCCAAATTAACCTACCGTGAGAGATTTAATTTAACTCCTGTTTTATTGCAAAGCGAGTAAAACGACAGTGACCGTGAAGGAGCAGTGGTGCCCAATCTACAATAAAGCATCCGAAACATGATTTATACTTCTTTCAACGACAAACACTTCATTAAGTTAAGATAATCGTTAAGCTATTCATTGACCTAGCTGCACTAGCAGGCTGCCATATTGAAGCGGACTCTTCTTCGTGGGTTTATTTCCGGCAGACTAGACAGCTGTGGTGTGTTGCTGGCCTCAGTTCATAAAAAAAGCAATTTTGTAACGTTTTTCTTCATGAATCCAACACGAGACGTGTATGTATGGAATCCAGTTCATCTTCAACTTTTTTTTCTTTTTTTTTTGTATTTTATCTACGGTCGTATAAAAGAAAGGTTTCGCTTAGCTGAGTAAAATATTTACATTCACGCCGAATGACGTTAGTGAAGAAGATATTTATTTTGAAATATAATTTGAGAGAGCAAAATACTGCTCTATAAAATAATATTGAATGTACTGATATTTTTAGGTGCTTTGTGTGCCTTTGTAGTACTTCTAACAGAAACGCTGTGGAAAAACTACAACTGTACTCGGAAGTGACGCAACGCAACACGGAAGTGACGCGGAGACGATGTTTTGTTGACATTTGTTTGCGAAAGACAAAAACAGTACTAGCCACGCTTATGGTGGGGTTTATATTTTTGGAAATCAACGAACTGACCGACGGCAGAATCCCATGTCGTTGGTAAAACAATTCAGGAAGCGTTAAACGAGTTCTGGCGAGGACTTAAAATCAAAGAAGAGTGAAGATCTTCGGGAACAAAACAAACCGTGTCACCCTGACTACAGAGGCTGAATCATCCACATGCTAACCGGCTCCCAGACTCTCGGCTTTTGTTGTCATCTTTTATAAATGTGACCTTCCTTCACCAGTAAACCTACCGAAGCTCAGTGGACTGAATTTTTACTTCGTTTGAGTATTTTACGTCGTATCATGTAAGGTTACGCAAACGCTGTCCGACTAGCTGGTTAGCGTATATGCTAGCTATCTCGATCCTTTTTTTAGCTGTTTCAGGTGCAAAGTGTTTATAGAATGTAGCGTCCTTTTCTTTAGTTGTTTTGTACAGTTTTTACTACAAGAAGCTTGTCTTTTCGGAGTGAATGAAGAATATGAAGCACAATGGCCAATCTTGAAGCCTATCAGGAGTATCAGAGGATTGAGGACTTCGAGGAAGACTCCCCACCAGGAGAGGAAGATTTACTGCTGCATGTACCTGAAAGTCTAAAAGGTAAACATGTTTATCATAAAGCAGATTAAATGTGTTTATGCACTTTTAGACGTTTCTGACTTTGTAAATACTGCTAGACAGTCATTTGAAATGTGTTTGGTGTGCAGAAGTGTCATCACTGGGGATTTGTAATGGTGCATATTTTTTTATTTACAGACTCATGGCATCATATCAAGAACTTGGATAACTTCTTTACAAGAATATCCTTTTATATCTAATCTTTCCAGCACACGTGCTAGTTTTCACAGTTTGTTTTAATACTGTACTGAATTGCATAATGTTTACCACTGACAGATTGCGAAACAAGGAACCTCATGGCATAAAGTTGAACAAGTTCCCCAGGTTCACTTACAGAAGATTAAACTGCCTGGTTTGAAAATAACAGAAATTTATCATATACAAGTTATCATAAATGATTTATGTCTTGCAGATGTGGGTTAGCTTGTCATCCTGATTTTTTTGTTTTTGTTTATAGCTCTGTTTAAGTAGCAACAACAACACAATGTTCTGTGCTTCACATTTCAGGGTTTGAGGATCTTCACTCACATTAAGATCTACAGTATATATTTTTTGTCTTACTTTGATGATAATTTAATCATCATTTAACTCTGAGTGTGTTTTCTCACACCTTTTTGTGTCTTAATTTGGTATATTTTCAGTAATCCTGCAGAGATTACTGGTAAATTGCGTGATGTCTCTGTGCTGATATGTGTTTTTTTATGTTACAATACCAACTGAGATTTTCCTTAACCACACTATCTACATCTATCATTTTCATCAAAAGAATGGCTTTGCCTGTATGATGTTGTCTGAATTCTTTGAACTTGTGTAAGTATTGTTGTTGTTTAGACACTTGCAAATTGCATCATAAGATATGGCATCATGGTAAAAAACAGGATGCTTGTTCTCAATTAGACTTGGCCTCATTTATGACACTGGTAGTTTGTCACGTGGCCATAATTTCACTTGACTGTGCCAGAGGCTTTAGCAAGAACAAGTTTACTTCTAAAGTTTATTAACAGCAGCTACATACGGTATACATCTCGTGGAAACTATTTCTTAGTTTAAGAGGTGTGTAAAGCTCTTTTTTGGGGCATAATTTCATATGGAAATCAATAATATTGAGCATTTGTTGTCAAAATGCACCTCAAAATATTTTGTCAAGATGTTTAAATGAGTTGTAATTATTTTTTATGTCAATACGGTAATTGCTTGTCAGAATGTATTGTTTGTGATGTGACTAAATACAATTGCAAGTCTTTATGCATTTTACCAACATCGGTTGCCGTTCATGTTTTTTTTTGGTGATTCCTTGTTTTACATTCATGAAAGTTAAAATCTATCTCTTCTTTTCCCTCCCTCTCGTTTTTTCAGTCAGTTTTTGTTCGTCGTCACATTCACTACATTCCTTGTCAACTGTGTGGAGTATGATATCCTTTTTGCCAATCGAGCGGTCAACCACACGGGACAAGGCCAAAACCCTTTGGACAGAAACAAAGTCACTTTACCAGACGCTATCTTACCAAGCCACCAGTGCACCCAGAGGTAAAGATGTTCAGTTTATAGCTACAGGCAGGTTTTTGAAGTCAAAAGTGATACATGCCTGTTCTCTCGTTTCACGCAGTGTAATGAAATGCTTTGTTCTCCTTCTTAGTCTAGGATTAGAGAAAGCCTTTAGAGAGTAATTTAATTTGTCAGCCTTTACACAGCTGCCCAGACTATCATAGTTCTACAGCGAAATACATTTTAAGACTGTAATTAATGTGACTACAGACTGCAAGATACATTCACAAGGTAGTGATATTCAACAAAAGCCCAAATAGCTGAAACAATTGGATTCTGAATTAAAATAATGTTTGATACTTTTGCCTGTAATATTAGGAAATAACTCTATAAGGCCTATTAAATTGTCACTAACATGGCGATGTAAGCTAGAAAGTCATATTTAAAAAAAATAACCAAGCCCCTTTACATGATGGCAAATTTGATATGATCTTCCTTCCAGCTGTCATCCATGCATGAACTAATCAATCAAGCCAGCCAAGTCTTATCACAATGTGTGTCTGCACACATGGGGCCAGAAACATTGAAGCAACAGGATGACAGCATCACTGTTTGTTGGATTGGAGCGCATCAAGCGCGGCCCACCACTTGTCCAAGTTGGCTCTAGTTACTGCCTCTCTCAGAGGAAAATACGTGATGGATCAACTTTAACCCCCCGTTATTTTTGGTTAATTCAAGCATGACACCAATGCTGGAAAAATACTTAGGGTTCAGCTTGAAAATGTGTGAAACAGGCTTGTGTTAAGTTTGGTTTGTAATATTCTTTCAACACTCCTTCCTGATATATTTTCAGTGCCAGTAGCAGTAACAAACTTCTGGTTTTCATTCAAAATATGTCTAAAATTAAAAGACACGTTGCTCAACATAAGTTAATCTTTATTTGAAATGGGTCTGTTTATTTCATTTTACAAAGAAATCAAATAGGGGATTTTAAAAATGTTTTTCCTTCCCCAGCTAAGTTGTTTTCAACATATTCGCCTTCTGCTCAGAGCATTCGTCCAACTCATGGTTTCTTGGAGGAACATGTTTGTGTACCCTGCTCAGGCTGCTCTTAGACACCAAGCCAGTGTAACTAATAGTTTTGGTGTGGTGTGACTGGCCAGCCAAAATACTGTCAGGCTGGCTACCACCTGAACTACTGCTTGCTACACAAAACAACCTCCCACACACCACCACAAACCTGCGTTCACATTTTCTTTTTTATAACGTCTTCACTTTGCTTGTTGTTATTTTCTCCACCTGAGCCACAAGCCTCTCATTGCCAGTTTGAGCTTTATTCTGACTGTGACTCAAAAGTTGTTTATATCAACGTCAGTGACGTCCATCCGCTTGCAATTCTAATTTGGGAACAGCTTGTCCTGCAGTCTGGAGTCGCTCTGTCCTCTTCATAGCTCATATCTAATTTCACATTTAGGCTGATTTAAATCACATGTATACCAAAGACAATATTATTTTATTTCCCTCTGATAGTGACCTAATAATGAATTACAAAACACTGATGTAAAATAGACTTTGATTGTACTGATTATAGTATAGTCATGGCTGTAGTAGCATTTATAAGCTTTCTCATTACTACCTCACCTTAATCTGTATACGAAAGTTTATTGATATTTACATATATTTACATGCGCGTTGGAGCAGCGGCTTCCCACGGGCACGTCACTGATGACGTTTTGCGGAAATGCGCTGATTTTTAGGGGCGTGTCCCAGAGAAAAAACTACCATAACTTGGAATGAAATTTTAATATATTCATAATTTATTTTGCAAAAACGAACAGAGATGAATGATATAAGATATATATGTTGTGACAAATATGCAAATTTCCAACATCATGTCACAATACCTTTAAAATTTATAAGCTGCTCAGTATATGTGCATTTACATGTTGCTTTCAAGTGTTACAAGGGAAGAAGTGTCATTTGTGCGCTTCTGAGTTCTCATTGTTTCTGTCTTCTTGACCATGGATTTAATATTGCCCAACTCACTTGATGCAGAGCAAAGGCTCATGGGAATTCAGACAACACAAAAGCAATAAAAACAGCCTCGCGTTCAACTCGTCGAACAGCCAACAGCATGCAATCCCTGTGATGATCCAATTGTTTTTGCACAGTCCCGCTTGGCTAAACTTTAGATTAAACCAGAAATAGGAGGACAGTGAAAGAGAATGCATGTAAAATACGAAGCACATGCACGTTTTCATACAGTTTTGTCATAAAGAATTATTTTGGTCACTACAGTTTTTGTAACGTTTCTATTAACAGAGCAAACAGAAACAAGAGCAGATTACATTTCAGGCTATTCCACACATTGTTCTTAGTATTTTTAACATCAATCTCTAAAGACACCAGGAAACTACAATATAATCTGTGCACATGTGAGCAAAACACCAACAGAAAGTTGGTCCAAGCTAAGACCTTTAGTTAAAAAAAATAAGCTTATTTCAAGCTTCTTCGTTTGCTAAAACTCATATCGGAGTAACAAAAGCTGAAAATGTAAAGGATTTATAAATTCAGTCCATGTCTGAAAGTAGCTCTGTTTTTATCCAGCATACAAGAGAACAGCTGGATCATCTTCCTTCTCATCATGGCAGCCATCTTCTGGATCTACCGTCTGGTAAAAGTCTTTTGCAATCTTTTGAGCTTCTGGGAGATCAGACAGTTCTACATTAAAGCACTAAAGATCCACATGGTAAGTGCTGCACCTACTGTCCTGTTTCAAAACGTGCTACAACAGAATTAAGTTATAACTAACACCTTCTATGTTTGTTTTAGTCTCAGTGATTTGTCACAAGTAGTTTTGTCACCCGTTTCTGCAATGCGGTTAGTTATATTTTGTATTGCTTTCCTCGTGCCAGGATGAACTATGCAACTTCACATGGCAGGAAGTCCAAGACCGACTCATCAATCTGCAGAGAGAACAGCAAATGTGCATTCACAAGAAGGAGCTGACAGAACTCGACATCTATCATCGTATTCTCCGTTTTAAGAACTACATGGTGGCCATGATAAATAAGTCTCTGCTGCCGGTGCAGCTGCAGCTCCCCCTGCTAGGCAATGTGGTCTTCTTAACCCAGGGCTTGAAGTACAATTTTGAGCTCATTCTCTTTTGGGGCCCTGGCTCTCTGTTTCAAAACAAGTGGAACCTGCACCCCAAGTACAAGCGCAGCGGAAACCGCCTGGAGCTCGCCCAGCAGCTCAGCAGAGTCATCCTGCTCATAGGTTTGGCCAATTTGCTGCTCTGTCCTTTCATCCTGGTGTGGCAGGTGCTTTACGCTTTCTTCAGCTACACGGAAGTGATCCGCAGGGAACCTGGAAGTTTGGGCGCACGCCGCTGGTCCCTGTACGGGCGCCTCTATCTGCGTCACTTCAACGAGCTGAACCACGAGCTGCATGGACGATTGGGTCGTGGCTACAAACCCACGTCCAAATACATGAACTCCTTCACGTCGCCGCTGTTGACCGTGCTGGCAAAGAACATCACCTTCTTCTCAGGGTCGGTGTTGGCCGTTCTCATCGCACTGACCGTTTATGATGAGGACGTTCTCACGGTGCAGCACATGCTGACCGCCATCACTGTGCTGGGAGTGGTTATTACAATTGCTAGGTGAGTTCTCACAGACGTCTGTCTTTAGAGAAGCTTTAAAGCTGCACTGACATCATCTTGTAACTACCGGTATGCATCATATTGCACTACATATATATGTTTTATCATTCAACTATGTTCGTTTTTGCAAACAAACTTATAAATATATTTAATTTTGATTTTAAATTGATTTTAAACTTTGCGCCGTGTTTATTCATGGGAAATCCGATTTCACGTGAACGCAGCATATGTGACGTAACGAGACGTAGAGGGCTCCGCGGTTTTGCATTTACATATTAGGACGGACAATTTAAAACCCGACAAATTTATCAATCTAAGTGAATATTTGAGCTATTTGTCTTCAGTTTGGGAAGCAGAAAGTTAGATGAACAAGAAACAGCAGGTTCTAATTTAGGTCTGCACCCGTATTTATTTGATTTTTACCTTATCAGGAAGCGAGGAGGCTCCGAGGGGGGTGGCAGCTTTATTTATTCCATTCCCAGACGAAGTATTTCTTCTTTTGGGAAAGTGAAAAGGCTCACTTGTTCACTGATGATATTAGAACACCCAAAGGCGACACAACGTAACAGCATTTGTCAAGTAAAAAAAAAAAAAAAAAAAGGCGAGCAGCATGCAAGCTGCTGACAGACGCAGGCTGCTTCTACGTCTCGTTACGTCACATATGCTGCGTTCGCGTGGAATCGGATTTCCCATGAATTAACACGGCGCAAAGTTTAAAATCAATTTTAAATCAAAATTAAATATATTTATACGTTTGTTTGCAAAAACGAACATACTGTAGTTGAATGATAAAACATATATATGTATATTATGCATAGTTACAAGATGATGTCAGTTCAGCTTTAAGATCACTGTGAATAGGCAATAGGAAGTAGTTGTAACTGATTTAATACTACTGTATTTTTTGGACTATAAGGCTCACCGGATTATTTATTTTTATTTATTTATAAAATTTATTCATTTTAAAATACAATGCAAAACAATCCCATAAATGATAAGAATACAAAATATAAAATGAAAGGTAGCAGAAAGAAGAAAAAAACGTATTATATCTGCCCCTTTTTTCCTAACAATTAGTCAAACAATAACAATCTTCTTCAAGTAACAGAACAAAATGAATTATAAGGCACATTAAGCGAAACAAAACAGTCCGATGAGTCAAACTTTATTCAACTCTTTCACAATAACCCCATAAAATTGGTTCGAGGTCAGTAAGCACAACCAGAATTAATACATAAGGCGCACTGTCAATTTTTGAGAAAATAAAGGATTTAAAATGTGCCTTATAGTCCAAAAAATACGTTGAACATACGATGCTTATATAATAATATACAAATGTAAAATATGTGCATCACAGCTGCATTAAAAAACTTAATTTCTTTTCTTAAATAATTTATTTACCGGTAGTCATATTGATGATTAAATTGAGTTTTTATTTTATTTAATTTCACTTGTTTTGTCTGTTTGGAACAAGATTTTAGGCATTTTTGCCCCCAACACCACATTAAACTTTTCGACGACCGGTACTTTTTAAATTACCATTCTCTCATTTCATAAAAAGAATGGCAGTAATTCAGACATTTTTTGTACCCGTTTCACCCAAGGTCTTTCATCCCGGACGAGCATATGGTGTGGTGCCCGGAGCAGCTTCTGCAGTGTGTGCTGGCACACATTCACTACATGCCAGACCACTGGAGAGGCCACGCCAACAAGAGCGAGACCCGCGACGAGGTGGCACAGCTGTTCCAGTACAAAGCGGTGGGCAAACCAGCAAATCAGTACTAGATTATGGTTGTATTAAAAACCTGCAAGTTTTTTGACGAGCCTCTTCTGTGTTTAAATCAGGTGTTCATTCTGGAGGAGTTGCTCAGTCCCATTGTCACACCATTCATTCTCATCTTCCTCCTGAGAAACAAGTCTCTAGAAATCATTGACTTCTTCAGGAACTTTACCGTGGAGGTGGTTGGAGTTGGAGATATCTGCTCCTTTGCACAGATGGACATTAGGCGTCACGGGAACCCAACAGTGAGACTAATTTAGCAAATTTGCAGTTAGCAACTTTCTAAATGAACGAGAAAGCTGACTTGTAAAAAGCTGTACTGTAATTAGTATTTTGTGGACATTCATGTGTTTATGATTATGGTTGCAGTGGATGTCAGAAGGCCAGACAGAGGCGTCTGTATACCAACAGGCTGAGAATGGCAAGACAGAGTTGTCGCTTATGCATTTCACTATAAAGAACCCGCGCTGGCAGCCACCTCTGGAGAGCTCACTGTTCATCAGCCACTTGAAGGGGAAGGTGCAGCACGATGCTCAGGGTGGGCCCTCCACACAGCTGCTGCTTTCTGAGGCTCCTCTCTGCACATCACTGCAGTCCAACGAGTCTGCCACTGGGGTATGAAGCCTTACACAAATCCTAAGACTGAGACATTTATTTGCTCTTGACATCAGTTATTTTAGTTTAGTTTATTTATTCATTTTATATTCAATATAAAAATACTTATGCATACAATATGAAAAGAAAAAAAATTAGAAAAAAGAAAAACGAACATAAAATGAAAGGAGGCAGTGAGAAGAAAAAAATCTTATTTTAACTGCCCCCTTTTTTCTCTCCAAATAAACAAGTAAAATCTATCCAAAAAACACACTGAAGTCAAGCAATATTTCTCAATGAGTAAATGAAGAACAATATCAACTTCATAACCTATCCAAAAATCTGCAATACAATGTACAAAGAAACAGCATTTTTAGTATTTAGTCAACATCTTAGATTTAACAATTTTTTTAAACACAGTCATAGATTTGGCATATTTAGTATCACTATCCAATTTATTCCACAGATCAACTCCCTGAATGGAAATAGTTCGTCCCTTTAGGCTGGTTCTATATTGGGATTTAACAAAAATCTCAGTTCCCTTTAAACTAAAACAACTCAGTCTCTTAACAAAAAACTTTTGAACATTTGAAGGCAGTAAGGCATTTTGTGCTTTGTACATTAACAATTATGTTGTCAAAAGCCTTTTAACATTGAATAATGGAGAGATTTTCTAAAACATATATGCATAACTAATTGTAAAAATCCTTATATAATTCATAAATCAGTGCAAGAGAACATAAATTACTACTTTGTTTTTGGTTTTCAGCCTGAGAGTCTTTTAGCCAGTGTCCTGGCCCACCCCATCCTTACTGCATCTGGACTACAAGGGCGAGACCACCGCTTCATCCCACCCAGCACTGCTGCTTCTGCTGCAGCCAGCGTCCTCGCCTCTTTGTCCTCCTCCCAGCTTCCACACACCAGTCGTGGCCGCTCACATGGTCCCCCGTCCTCCAGCCACCCTGAGACCACCATGTATCACAGCGATCGCACAATTCTTAACAGGTATTTGAGACAATACATTTTAAAAAGTGTTGTTATTCCCTACTAACTACATATTTGTTGAAACTGGTAGATTGATGGAAAGGTCTAACATTGATTCTCTGTTTCCACCAGTGACTCTCACATCCAGAGCAATACGTTGCACTCAGAGTTTGCCTCTGCAGAGATGAGTCTCCATGCCATCTATATGCATGAGGTAACGTTCTGACTACAAACTCTGTTTGTATATTCATGTGTGCACTCTATGTAAGCTTGAAAAGTTTGCGTTTGTTTCTCTCGTGGCTGCAAACAGCTGAAGTTCAAGCTGCTTACAGCACATGATCCGTGGCTTCTTGTTTTATTTTTGCGTAGATAACATTTTATATAATGTATACATTTTTTTCTAATACTCAGAGATGAGGTCTTTGTCAGTGCAGTGCCTTTTAAGGATCTGCTGCAATCCCTCAGTTTAGCACTTATATTGATGTAAACGGACAGCTGTTTGTCTCTCCAGCTCCATCAGCAAAGCTCTCACCCACAGAGGACATCAGGACAGTGGAATGCTTCAGTACCCATGAGAGATCTGCACACAAACACTGGTAATTGAATTTATTCACTGTGGATGTTTTGCACAAGTACAGTCAAAAACAAAGCCGAGTTAGATTTTAGAAGCAATTTTCATCAAATTTAAAAAGTGTGAGATCTTGCTAAAATGTAATACACAGTATCTCTTCCTATCTATTTATTTATTTTTTATTTATTTATTTATTTATTCATTCATTCATTTAATTTCAATAAAAAAACACAATTTCAGGAAAAAACAAAAAATATAAAATACCTATAAAATGAAATGCAGCAGAAGAAGAATAAATCTTATCATTTCTGCCCATTAACAAAATCAATTCAAACAATCAATTCAAGCAATACTCACAAATAATACAACAAACCACAAAACTTATCGCAATTATTCATTATATTTCCCTAATATTAACTAACTTACAGTAACTATATCTCATCAGCATTATATTCTTGATCTTTTTCTTAAATACAAATGATTCCTCTTTTTTTAATATCATTATTCAAACCATTCCATAAACCAATTCCCCTTGTTAAAGTAGACCTACCCCTTAAACTTGTTCTTTACTTTGGCTTTACAAAAATAGCTGTTCCTTTTAAATTATAACAACTACTCCTTTTTACAAAATATGCTTGTATGTTCGATGGTAAATTATGATTCTGAGCCCTGTACATAACTAGAATATAGTAGTCCAAAAAATCACAACACTTGAGTAATTTCAGTTGATAAAATAAAATACTTGAAGGATGACAGTAAAGTTTTCTTGAGATAATTCTTACAGCTCTTTTTTGTAAAATAAAAATAGACTTGGTTACAGTTTTACAAGCTGTACCCCAGACACCAATACAATAAATTAAATGCGGCACAATAATTGTATTATACAGCAAACACAAAGCCTTGTCAGTCAGTAAATCTCTCGCTCTATATAGTACTGTACTGCCATGGACTTAGACATTTATTTCTTACAAAATTATTAATTCTGTAGATAAGTGTGTTCGTATCACTTGTAAGCTTATTAGGGCATTACCAGCCTCACAACTTGTCACCCAACAAGAACATGTCATGAAATTCACTGCCAGTTTCTAACTGTAGCTAAAGACAATTAATTAAATGCCTTAAAGGTTCACATTGATATTCAGAGGCAAAGCAACACTAAATCTGATTTATTGGTCATTCATCATGACCAGGGGTCTGCAACCTGCAGCCACATGTGGCTTTTTGGTACCTCTGCAGCAGCTCTTTCAGGCTTTGTCCAAACTAAAATAAAACTGAATTTTATTTAAAATATTATGAACAATGAAAATGGCTAGTTTTAGCAGATTTCCTGTAATTTTCAAATATGTGAAGGATAGTTCAAACAAAAGGTGTAAAACGTGGACTACATCATACTAATAGTTTGTTAGCCATCTAATTAAGTTTACTTCCAGTCTGACAGCGTGATCTTTCTCTCAATACCACCAGAATGTTTTGGAATGAAGCCCCCCGGATAGAGGGCGAAACATCTCTATAAAAAAGAAACTGTCCAGATGACCTGACTGAGAATTATTGGTTTTGGAATATCTTTAAGACAAGTTGCTGAGAAGGAATATGTTGAGTAACTTTGAATAAGAATAAAATAAAAATAAAATAAAACACAAAAAAACAAAGTCAAAGTAAATGAAAGTTTTTTATTTTTTTTAACAAATATATTTGGATACGAAACAAACTGGTCTAATTTTATCCTGCCTTTAAATTTATGCTTTAGGTGGGATACTTTATTCTTCAACAGTTAAAATAACTCGCATTGACCGGCAGAGTTCAGTGTTTTGATTTTTATAAAATTGTTACAAATTATATATTTTTTCTTTCTTTATGTGAATCTATTTTATTTTGTATTTGTATTATATTTAAATTTTAAATATAAAATTACCAATACATTTTAACAATATACATTTTTTTTTGTTTAATAATATCACCCCCACTGGCCAGAAAAGCCATCTCTAACAAACATGTGTTCCATGGGCCACCAGTTGACAGTGCACAGTTGTAGCAGGTTTTGCAGCTCCGGACATCTTAACTATTAAGCACAGTGGAGAAAAAAACCTGGCTCTTTTTATTTCAAATGTTGCAGACCCCTGATTATGACTGAAACATGGGAAAATAAATTGTATTCCCCAGACCAGTCTCAAATAAACGTAATAAATAATAAAGAACAGTGTGTTGTGTGTATTTTTAAGTTGTAAATATCGTGCGAAACACGTAGAAAAAGTACTGCATTCATTCAAGTAAAATGTTGTTTAGATAAGTTTTGTTTATTAGAATCAATTTTAAATAAAAAATCTAAAAGAAAAAAAAATATATACTGTATATATTATATTTGAACCGGACTGTACCAGCCTAACTTTTGGCTCTGATTCATCAGGTTTTCAGGTTCAAAGTGGTCATGGTCATGGTTCCAGCATTTCCATGCCCAGCCCTGTTCACATGGGTGGCTGGAAGGAAGAAGAGGATGAAAATGATCCGGAGCTAAACAGTGAATCTACGCAAAAACAGGGCATGGGGAGTAGTTGTTGAAGTGCCTTCGTCATAAGGTAAATGATTTATTTTAAACTCTGTAAAATATTGTGGGGTGTTAGAACTTGTGACATTTATTGTGCCTAAAAATATTCCTTTATGATTAATAATCTATTGTATTTTGTTTTGTTTTTTTATCTTTCCCCCCGTCTTTATAGTGTTTACATTTTTTGTTCGTCCTGAACGTTGTGGCCATAGATGACCTTCATGGAGAGTTCAGCGTCTGTTGCAGGAGGAGCTCGCTGAAGAATAACCACTGTCTCTGCGCCTCCATGCTTCATCCCGTCATATAAGGCAGACTGTGTCATCAGGGAAACCATACGTCTTCCATCCATTTTTATCATATTTTATTATTGTACAAACCACACAGAAACATAACGTTCATAATGAAATGTACATAAAGAAATGGATAGACGATGTGTGGTCAGTGTAACGGGCGAAATGGGCTTTTTTTTTTTTTTTTTACATTGGAATGCTCATCACATTCATCACACTCATTTCTGTTGTGCTTCTTCATGTGTGATTCTTCAAGTATATGTGCAAGTCTTTTTTCCCCCCCCAACACATTGACGTCTTGATATGTGCTGAAACACAAAAACTGCATGTTGTATCTCCCTAAATAGATTTGATAATTTGTTGGGCACGGGAAACAACTGCAATATTTCAACATGTAAATACACACTTGTGGTTAAAACATGAAGTTTTTTTACTCAGATTTAATCCTTGAAAAAGTATACCAAGTATAGATATGATGAAAAGCTGACTATAGAATAACTACCACTACAATATCATTTGGGAGCCCTGCTGGCTCTATATAATAGGAACGCTCTCATGCTGCTGTTTGTATTTAGTAGCCCTACATACAGATTTTGCTCAGTATTACTATTTCAGGTGATCGTTCACTTTTCTTCACACACACAATGAGCAATTAATTTCAAATGCAGTTGGAAGATGCCTGTTAAGCCTATTGAAGCTGAACACAAGGTCAGCTTAACACGACATAGAAACAAGTATTTAACAACCAGCTATACTTATTACCTCAATGGTGGTGAACACAAACTTATTCTCAAATAATACCTCTGCAGTGTAAAGGTTTATATGTAAATATTCTTTTTTTTTAATGCAGTGCACCAGTGCATCTTTTAGCTGCGTTTGGATTTTCATGGTATTTCCATATTGTTATCCAGCAGTAAAAATTAGCTTTAACGTCTTTTTAACAAACCAGGATGGTATTGCATCTACAGATCTTCATTGTGTATTTTTTTTTCTCGTTTAAATTTTATTTTCACCAAATTGTCATGTTACAAACGGAAGTTCAACAAAGGGTCACTGTTTCCTCTGCTCCTTTGGATTTGATAATTTTTGCATTTAAATTGTTTTCTTTAAATTAAAAAAAAAGTCATGAAGGAGGAAATGCCACCATCCTTTATTAGCTTTAAGATAATTGGTTACGAATGGAAGGCAGTCCACCATCATGACACAAACACACACAGCAGGGAGGGTAGACACTAAAACGTGGAGCTGGACACAGTCTGGGTGCTGCTGACACAACGGGTTATATTTAAAAATGTGCTTAAATATTGAACTTGAGTTAAAATGTTTGCTTGTGTTACAGTTGTAAGGCATAAAAAGACAACAAAAACAAATTTAATACCCTGTCATAGTTCTGACTGCTGATTTCCTATATACTGTGCTATATGGAAGCCATTGTGTCTCATATTTCAAATTAAAATGGATTAATAGAAATGCTTTTTAGTTTCCAAATAAAGCTGCACATTTTGACTCATAAATAAAATTTAAAATGAATAATCCAAACTGCATTTTCATTTTCTTCTTCAAGACTGCTCAATTTATAAATTAATTAAAATGATAAACGTTTAACATTTAATTTTAAAATATAATTTTTTAACATTTTTTAAAAATGTTAAACGTTATTTTATTTATCTTTTTAATTAATTTACACAATGAGCAGTCTTGATTTAGAAAATGAAAATGATTTAATTTAAATTTTATTTCTGAGTCAAAAAATGCAGCTTGACTTTGAAATGAAAAAGCATTTCTGCCATTTCATTTTAATTTTCAAAATTGACTTTTCAAAATGAATTTTGGTCACTTTTTCTATGACATATTTTGAAAATTAAATGTTAAACGTTATTTTATTTATCATTTTAATTAATTTACAAATTGAGCAGTCTTGAAGAAGAAAATGAAAATGCAGTTTGGATTTTTCATTTAAATTTTTATTTAAGAGTCAAAATGTGCAGCTTTATTTGGAAACTAAAAAGCATTTCTATTAATCCATTTTAATTTGAAATATGAGACACAATGGCTTCCATAGTTCTAAGCCATGTGTTCCGTTTTATTCAGTGGAATCAAGTATTTTCAGATCTGCATTTTTGAAAAGTTTTAACAAGCTTGAACGTCTTGTTGTCCTTCCACTTAATCCTAACTTTATGAAAAATCTAGTTAAAGTTACAACACATCAACTTGTGTGAGGAAGCCAGGGCATTTGCTGAACTTTGTTTAGAGCAAAAAGGGTGGACTCTGGTGAAATCTGGTCCACTTTAGAGATTAATCCATTCCGTGTTTCCCAACGTGCAGACACCTCCCTGAGCTGCTCCTCTGCAAAGCTGAATTCAATCACAATTTAGATTTTGAGCTGAAACTGTCTTTAGAAGCTTCACTTGCTTTAAATGCATCTTATATTTCTTCTTTTCAGTATGAAAAACCTCCCAAGTAAACCCAGCACGGTACCTTTTGCTTCTTTATTTTTCTTGTTGATCTAAGACAAAATAGTCACTCATGACTTGTTTTCTTCTGAATTAACACTTCTCTGTCAGCCTGCTACACAGATAGCTGCACAAAGTCAAACGTTTGTCCTCTCTTTAAGGTCAGACACAATCGGCGTTGTGTGCTCTGCTCCAAAGTTCACCGCCGAGTGTACAGTTGTCATGGCAGCGGGAACAGCGGGGGCCCTCCACACTCGGATCAAGTTTTGGAAAGTCGGTGGCAGCTTTACTCAAACGTTGGGACGTGACGCAGCCTGAAGAGGAGTTCGTGCAAACTGCCAACCGTCAGAAAACGTCAACGCAACAAAAACAGGGTTTTCAGAAGAACTAGCGAGTTAGGACTTGCAACCAGGCGGGTAAACGAGGTAAACAATGTCAGGAGAGGTGGCGTTTATTAACGAGACAAGTAACGGCAGCTGTTTCACATGTTCACTTTGGGGTTCGGAAAGATTTGTGAACTTTTGCATCTTTAATACACAGATAACTAAAACCATATTTTTTAGATAGATTTTTTATTAACAATCCAGGTACATAAAATTGATTAAATTCCCTAGCTTTTGTCCACATTTAACCATCGACTGCTTCCGGTGGAGGGTCAGTTCAGGAAGAAGGAAAAACAGGGGAGTTTATTTAGTGACATACCATCCTGTTTATCTTCTCTAGGGTCAAATTTTCCAAAAGGTCACATTCTTGCTCTGGACCAAACTCCCGGCATCTTGTTTCAAACTCGTATTCATGATAATTACAGCTCTCCTCTCAAGCCAAGCTACACAAAGAGTGGCATTTATTGAATCATGGAGCGTTTAAAACGTGATTTTAGCAGACGGAGAGGGAAGCTTTAATGAACATCTTGAGTAACTGAGACACTACAGCACATTATACCTGAAAGAGTTTTAAGACTTTGGCTTCTTTAGACGTTCTCACTTTAAATCATGTCGGCGATGAACAATGTGCAATTACTTCAAGAGACCATCAGTTTTGCATACGTGCAGAAGAAGGTTAAAGGACTGTTGAGTACTGAGCCCCCCCAAAAAAAACGCTCTACTGCCGTAACTGATGAAAAACAGCCTGGACCTGTAATGCACATTAGTAAAACAACAAAATAAATAAGAGTATTTTAGTTTTTGTATTTACTATTTAATGCATACTGTTTTTTTTTTAGCATTATTGCCTTTAGATTCAGCGTGGGAAATTTCAAAATACTTGCAGCTCAACCTGTTTGAGAACTTGGATATGATGAAACTTGCAGGATTACATTTTGTTTTTTAAATTTTAAGCAAGTAGAGACAAATCCTGCTCGAGACTTTTTGAGTTTTCCCACGAGTTAATCAAACATTTGAATATAATTATTTGTTGCATTACACTCTGCACCCCAAATGGCTGTGAGAAATTCTTTATTTTTAGATATAGAATGAACTACAATGCTGCAATGCTTTATTGCCAAAACAAAAGTATCTTCCTTTATCTAAATATAATGTAAGCAACTGAAAGACAAACCAGTTCCAACTAAATCTGACATGATGTTCTGGGAATAAAAGTATTAGCCTGTTGCAACCCTACGTGACATAAAACTAGTCTCTTGTAGTGATTGTATGATCAGCAAACTAAGAAGAACGATGTGTCTGAATGAATAGTGCTGGTACAATATTTACACACAACCGAGCACGTAGTTAGTCTGTAGTTTGTCCTTATTTGCATTAATCTCCACACCCAAAAATCCAGTGGACTCAGAATTTGTCTCAAATTTATTCTCTGAAGATAATGAGACATATGACTTTAGCTGTTGTCGTGATTTAAGAGATGTCAAACTTTGGGGCTAGTATTGCAGACGGGCGTGTGGTTTCCCCATATAATCAAAAGATTTGAAAATGGAACACGGATGTTTGACTTGTACAGACCTGTGAGCTACAGTAGTGACAAAAAGTATTTAGTCAGTCACCAATTGTGTAAGTTCTCCCACTTAAAAAGACGAGAGAGGCCTGTAATTGACATCATAGGTAGACTTCAACTATGAGAGACAAAATGAGAAGGAAAAAAAAATCCAAAAATCACAGTGTCTGATTTTTAAAGAATTTATTTGCAAATAAGGGTGGAAAATAAGTATTTGGTCACCTACAAAAGTTCATCTCAATACTTTGTACTATATCATTTGTTGGCAATGACAGAGGTCAAACGGTTTCTGTAAGTCTT